>CAUYLG010031010.1:0-182020 GCA_963573385.1 Cacajao melanocephalus | reverse complement strand
TATTCAGCCCATTCAAAAGTGGGCAAAGGATATGAACAGACACTTTATAAAAGAAGACATACATGAAGCCAACAAACGTATGAAAAAAATGCTCATCATCACTGGTCATTAGAGAAATGCAAATCAAAACTACATTGAGATAATATCTCACACCAGTTAGAATGGTGATCATTACAAAATCTGGAGACAACAGATGCTGGAGAGGATGTGGAGAAATAGGAACACTTTTACACTGTTGGTGGGAGTGTAAATTAGTTCAACCATTGTGGAAGACAGTGTGGTGATTCCTCAAGGACCTAGAAATAGAAATTCCATTTGATTCAGCAATCCCATTACTGGATATATATCCAAAGGATTATAAATCGTTCTATTATAAGGACACATGCACATGTATGTTCATTGCAGCACTGTTTACAATAGCAAAGACTTGGAACCACCCCAAATACCCATCGATGATAGACTAGACAGGGAAAATGTGGCACATATACACCATGGAATACTCTGCAACCACAAAAAATGATGAGTTTGTGTCCTTTGTACGGACATAGATAAACCTGGAAACCATCATTCTCAGCAAACTGACACAAGAACAGAAAATCAAACACCACATGTTTTCACTCATAGGCGGGTGTTTAACAATGAGAACACATGGACACAGGGAGGGGAACATCACACACTGAGGTCTGTAGAGTGGGACTAGGGGAGGGCCAGGGCAAGGTAGGGAGTTGGGAGGGATAACATGGGAGAAATGCCAGATATAGGTGATGGGGATGGAGGCAGCAAACCACATTGCCATGTATGTACCTATGCAACAATCTTACATGTTCTTTACATTTACCCCAGAACCTAAAATGAAATTTTATATATATATATATATATATATATATATATATATATATATATAAAATAAAGAGCAATCAGTTATTTAGACTAGAGAAAAGAGATCTGGCAGGAAATATATCAGCAATGTGTTTAAAACAAAGGTGGTTAGATTCCAGTCATACCAGCCATAATTCAGAATAGCTTAAAACAAACTAATTTGTGAGGACAACTTCAAATTATTTGGAAAAATCATTTTTAGGCAAAAGGTAACCAAAGGGAAACCTAATATCTATCTTTCAGTAGCTAATTAAAATGGTTTCTGTGGGTAAGTCACATGAACCAGGCTCATTTCTGAATACTGTCTTTTGTAGGTGTTTCATTACAATGTAACAGGGTAATCTACATTAAGCTACTCAGGCACAGACAGATGCACGTTAGCAAGTGAGGGTGGTTCAGAGGTCCTTCCTAGTTGCAGGCCGGAAATGTATGGCCATTTCCTCCTGGTCAATGTGGTCAAAATAGGCAGGCAAATTTGATACACAAAATGTCTTCACTTATTTATATGTGAAAGATATGTTTTATATAGTCTTATGTAGCATTGGTTTTGTTTTCTACATCACAAAGACAAAAGAACTAATTTTATTTATTGAAAAGGTGATGCTGAGAAGGAAGAGTAAGTCAAGATTAACACTAAGGGGTGAGGAATAGAGACATCTTTTCAAATAAGTCAGCCTTTTGGTAGAATAAAAGTTCAGCATAGTAGGAATTATAACTGATGGAGCTTGCTTTAAAAAACACCCCATAGGCTGGGAATGGTGGCTCACGCCTGTAATCCCAGCACTTTGGGAGGCTGAAGCAAGATGATCACTTGAGGCCAGGAGTTAGAGGCTGCAGTGAGCTATAATCACACTACCGTACTCCAGCCTGGGTGACAGAGTGAGACCCTCGTCTCTCAAAGAAAATTCCTGTAAAATAAAAAACACACATGCAGGCATGCATGCACACACACACACACACACACACACAGAGAAAGAGAAAGAGAAAGAGAGAGACAAAGAACAGGGCTGATACTCAATTGGTACACATACACATATATGACCATACTTGTCAAAATATTGACATACTTTTTATTAGTAGATACATAATTACTGTCTTAAGCATCTTGAGCATCCTCCAACCATGCCCCTTTAGGATTCCAAGCTGTCCAGTAACTATAGGGTTAATGTCTGGCTAGCTAGGGCACCAATTCTGATGGGTTGGATTACTCCAGCTGGAAGGTTGTTATTTATTTAGAAGATCACTCCTGATTTAACCAGAGAAATTAAAGAATGAGTTTTTACTCCCTAAAACCCTTTTCAGTTCTCTGGAAGATCATCACACTCTTCTAAAGAACCATTAGAAATGGCTTTTGTAGGTGTACTTAAATGCAGATCCTTTCAGCAAACCATCTGGATGAATTAGGGAGGACCTTTATTTGATTATCATGCTGAGCACTAAAGATGTTTGATGAATTATCTGAATAATTACCTCACAATTCCTCTCCCCTCTGGCTATGGAAACCCAACTTAATTTATGAGTCTGTGACAGAAACACTAAACTGCTCAGTGTGGAACAGTCAAGTTCAATCTCTAACATCTCATTCATGGATGGACACTGATCTGCATAGTTAGGAATGCTTCCTGTCACAGGAGAATCTTTTTTCTCTCCTGTGCAAAGCTTCTGTGGATGCTGCTTGCACAGCACAAACTCAAATAACACAGTTTGTAACATGCAAAAATACATTTGAAATAAGTGCACTTACTCTCGTGGTCTTAATTTTGTTGCCTGTTGCGCACATCCATCCAGAATTGTCAGGGAGTGTCTTACATTCTTCTCCTTCTAAGCAAGGCTCCATCTCACACCACCATTTCCCAATCACTATGGAGGCTGTGCAAAAACAGGAAACAAATGTGTTTTCAATTAATCCAAACAACCGGAACACTGAGATTATGTCCCTCTGCAGATTTTCATATTCTCGGAAGCATGCTAAGTCCTCTTCAATCTTCCATGACTAGCTAAGAAAACTCTATTAAGAAAAATAAGATTTTAATTTACATGTCTTATAATGCAAAGATAATTATGTTGTCTGGTTTCATCAAGCAGCGACTACCTTTTCAAAATTATGACAGTAAGAGAAACCTAGCATAGCTGACTCCATCTTGCTTCTAACATCCAAGCTATCTTTGGTCATTCCTGGACATAGGCCAAGCTAGTTTTGGGAGGAATTTAGTTCAAACTTAAAGCAAGGATAACAATAACCCTTCTCACAGGTAAACTACCTTTGTAAAACTAAAGAAAGGCAACAGTTAGGGCTATGAGGGGGGCTGAATTCTGTTAAGACGCAGAAGTAGTTAAATGGTAATCAGCTATTGTTCTGGAGGCTATGAGATTTGTAACTTTTTCAGTTACTCCTGTAGATAACATCAACCGCTGTAGAACCTAAAATTGACTGAGATGTTTTTCAGACTTCGCCATTCTAGCAACCAACTGACTCCACTCAGACCCAAGCACTCATGACACATCCAGTCCTGTGGTCCCTATCTGGAGGCTGACTTAGCACATGAGGACCGTTTGCCACACCTCTATGATTTCATCCCCAAACAATCAACATTCCCCATTCCCTAGCCCCCTGCTGGCCAAACTACCCTGGAAAGATCCTAACCTCCAAGACTTCAGGGAGACTGATTTGAGTGATAACTCCAGGTTTCCCATTTGACCAGCCTTGTGCTAATTAAACTCCTTCTTTACTGCCATATCATGGTCTCAGTGAATTAATGTTTGCCTGTGCAGTGGACAGGGAGATCCCACAGGCAATTAAAAAAATCTTTTTTTTTATGATGACAGTATATGGAAGAGGAAGACTTATGAAGGAAATAAAAATATTTTACCTCAAAATACACTTCTTTGACATAGTGTGAGACGGCTGTTCAGAGAGCCAGCAAACAGCAGTAGCCCAGCAAAGTTTTCTTTCGTGGGAGAGATTTGCATCTATAGAGAAAATCTGCACTGATACAACTAAGTTTCTCTGAAGACCCCATTGTCCAATCTAGGAAAGAATAACTGAGAGTCTGATACTTTCAAAGGCCTATAAGAAATATTTACCATCTTTTTTTCTCTGAGGGCTGCTACCTGCAAGACCAACTTTGCTATCCAGGGCTCCTCTTCTCTCCCTCCCCTAACCTGTTTTGCCACATAACCTGATTTACCATCATAACCTGTTTTGGGCCATGCACTGAGTCCCCATTTTTTATGTAATTTCAAGATGGTATATAAGCTTTCATACACCATTACGGGGTTGGTGTAATCACTCTGATTGTCTCTCATGTACACATTAATAAATTTGTATGTCTTTTATTAATCTGCTTTTTGTCCATTGATTTTTCATCAAAATTTCAGAGGATGAAGGAAAAGTATTTCTTTGCCCCCTACACTTAATTTCTGGGTCTTGAGGATCTTTCGTGCTGTTAGTTTTTGCAGAGCATAGATCTTGCACTATTTCTATTCAGTGAAGGGGACAAAATGCCTTAACACTCTTCAGAATGACTGAGGCATTCTTCCCAGAAAGGCCAATTTATCCACCCAGCATTAGGGTTTATCCGCTAGCCTAGGGCCTTGAAGAATTTCAAAGGCCTGGCAAAAGAAAAAATGAGTTGAGTGAAAGTACAAAAGAAAAGCTGCAAAAATAAAAGTGAAGAGTAACATTAGATGAAACTATTTCCTTACCATTGAGAGTGTAGTTGATATGGGTTGTGGTTACCTTTTAGTATGTTTGATATGACCTGGGGCGAACTATCACAAGTTGAGCCTCTGATAAAACAGCCCTAATTTTCAGGGGGCTATCAAGAATGACCACAATAGGAAGCTGGCAATGAATTTAGTGTATGTATTAAATATTTACAAGACACGTTTTCTGATAACAAAATTTTATAAAACCAGTGACTAGATTTACTCAACGCAAATCAAGAAACTACATTTTTCTTAACGCCTTGATTGAAAAATGATTTTTGCACAAGCACCAGTTATTTCTGTAGCTCCTCCCTGTGTTAGCTCTTCCCAAATCCACCTGGGCTTTTCCCATTCAGAATCCTCAAAATGTCAGCCAGGTGTGTGTTTCACAATGCTTTTCCGTTGGCTGTTTTTACTCTGGATCAGGACCCTCATTCTTTAGATACTCCCTTCCATCTCCCGTGTTCCAAAGATGAGTCTCCACCATGATGTGTAAGTCTCACAACAAAGAAGCCAAATGACATATGATAATGTCACAGAAGATTAACATTAAAATGGGATGGAGTAAACGCTTCAGCGAAGCAGGAGCACATTAAAATTCTCTCTCTATCCAGTATTCATTAGAGGGATGAGATTGCTGACTTAAAAGCAGAATGGTTTAAATATCCAGACATCTGTCTGCACTTAAGCTTTCCTTCTATGCTTTTCTTACTTCAGTCTTCCCCTCCTTTGAATTCAGTATTCCTCAATCTTTACTTTGAATAACATTGTTATGTAGTGAGGAAAGAAAAGAACTTTTATGTGAGGAATGTGAGCCTTTTCAAATTATTAGGCCCAGAGAGGTATTACAATGCGATAGCAATCACAACTTTCTCCCCCTCTTTTGAGACACACATTCATCTAAGGAGATGGCTTGTGGTTGCCGCAAATAGCTATGCATTAACCTAATGCCTCAGTGGACACCATATCCCACACCCTATAGCTTAACAATGTATAACCAATCATTAATTAATGTTATTTTTGTAAACCAATGAGAATTCCTAATAAAACTTTGCCCCCATCCCCATTCTTTCCTCTTTAAAAATCTGCTTGTAACAATGGCTGGCCAGTGGAGCTCATATCCAAGGTTACTTGGGTCTGAGTCTTCCGGGGAGCTGTCCTAATTTCGGCTCAAGTAAACTCTTCAAATTACATTTTGTGCTTCAAGATCTTTCCTTTGGGTCGACAGTAGGATTCTATATGCAAAGTCATGTCTACTCTATTATATTGTCAACTTAAGAAACTTCTCAAGGGTAATTTTGCCATATTTTATTCTTGCTTTATATGTGGACCAGACCAAAGTATGTCTAATGCAATTCCACTGGCTATGGCCAGCAGGCATAGGAGGTAAAATCTTGTAAATAGCTCTATTGACATGTAAGACAATGTAATGTTATGGGAAAACATAAAGTTATAACAGAAGACACAAATCCTTCACGGGGTATAGAATGATTGAGAGTTTAAAGTTTTCTTTTTTTTTTTCTTTTTGATAGCAGTGCTGTGTATCTGGGCATGGAGTAAAGGAAGATTCTTGTCATGGGTAAAAGTACTTATTTATGTGAATGAATAGATGAAATATTAAATAAGAGAAGCACATGTTACAGTAGGAAGAAAAACATACACTGTTGAAAGGGAACAAAAATAAATTGTAAAACTTCTAGTTACATAAGATAGAAATCAAGGTTTGCCAGTGTTTACTGAAAACCTATAATCTGAAGTTCCCTTTGGGCAAGCACTTAGTCAGAAACAGTCCAATCACATTTACTACCATTTCTGATGCTTATTTATGTAAAGCCCACCTAATATTTCAATATTGTTGCCCTGAATCTAAACCATCAAGAATGGAAAACCTTTAATCTTAGCATGAGGGGAAACCCACCTTTCCCAACAGTCCTTCAACTTAGCATTTTGTCACTCTTTTTTTACAGAGGCATGTGATTAATGCACATTTGCCAGTGGGGTCAGCCTTTCGCACCTTTTTTGCCTCCTTCTAAGCCCTGTTCCTCCTCCTCTTTCAGGCTGCTCTCTGCCTTCTTGAAGCTGACCTACTTTGTTGCAAGCTAACAAAGCAGTTTCCTTTTGTCTTAAGCATTAATGTCTCCTAAATGAAAATGTAGACATTAGAGAAAACAATACATCTCCAAACCCATGCATCACCTGTAATTCAAGGTTGTAAAAATCCACTGGCTCATAGGGGAAAAAGAAAAGACTTTCTAAGGAAAAAAAAATGTCCTCAGACCTGTTATAATATCTAAAAATTCACATTAGAGTTGCCTCTTCAAAATAGAGTTTGATGATTTGGCTCTACCCTTTGGCTTACTAGAATCCAATTCATTCTTCCAGTTGTAGAGAAGTTTAAATCTGCAGATTTGCTAATTTGAGTCCATAAAAACTAAACAGATTAAGAGGAAAAAAAAGGCACACAAATTATGTGCACACATGTGCAAAAGAGTCATTCAAAATATAAAAATTCAAAGAAAGGCAAGATGATTGATGTTTTTATGCCATCTTGAGTTTACAGAAAGAAAAGGGACTTGGAACAGGTTATGGAAGAAGGCGAAGAGAAATCTGGCTAGCAAAGGTGGTCCTGTTATGCTGATGAAACTTCTCAGGTAGCAGTCCTCAGAGAGAACAGCAGGGTGTCAGATCCTCAGTCAATCTTTTCTAAATACTGACAAGGTGGGGCTTCAGAGAAAAGCTGTTTGCATCTGTTGTCTACTTCATTTTTTTTCCTCTTTGCATTTTTTCCAGATGCAAATCCTCTCCACTAGAGACAGCTTTGCAGGGATACTTCTGTCTACAAGCCCTCTGAATAGCCTTCTCAAAATATGTCAAAAACGTGTATATGGGGGTAAAATATTTTAGTTTTCTTCACGATGTTGCCTTTCTTAAGATATTATTAGACCAATTTTGTTTTTGATTGACACATTACATGGCCATCTTCATACACATCCTTTTATATTACAGGTCAAGCTGTGAAAGGAACATAAAATCTCAGGGCCACAAACTCACTATGCCAAAAGAAAAAGTTAAGCTTGCAAACTGAGTCACACACACACACACACACACAGAAACCCTTCCTTTTTCTAAACAGCTGCAAGATAGAAGGCCACACATCTCTCTGAGTGGTCTCTCACTCTGACAATGTAAATTAACAGCTTATCTTCACGGACAAAGACAAGAGTAGAAATTGTCCCTCTGCCCACCCCAAGACAAACGCATATTAGACTTCTTCCACTACTCTGTGTTTACTTTATCTCATGTAAAATGCAGATTTACTTAACACACAAGACAAACCCATAGTTGACTGTGCCTCTTTCTGTTCCTTTCACATGCAACATGTAGATTTAGTGAGCACTCATCAAAGCCTCTGATATGGTTTGGGTGTGCCCCCACTCAAATCTCATCATGAATGGTAGCTCCCATAATTCCCATGTGTTATGGGAGGGACCCAGTGGGAGATAATTGAATCATGGAGGCAGTTGCCCCCATACTGTTCTCATGGAAGTGAATAAGTCTAATGAAATCTCATTGTTTTTATAAGGGGTTTTCCCTTTTGCTTGATTCTTTCTCTCTTGTCTAGCACCATATAAAACGTGCTTTTCACCTTCAGCCATGTGGCCTCTCTAGTCACATGGAACTGTGAGTCCATTAAACCTCTTTTTCTTTATAAATTACCCAGTCTTATGTAGGTCTTTAACAGCAGCATGAAGACGAACTAACTAATACAGCCTCATGAGGATGTGACGGCTCACCTTAGTACATACCTTCCCTTTTTTCATGTTGTTCTACTTACCATCCTGCCCACTTTCCCCCTTTAAATACTGAAGCCCTCAATACCCTCTTTGGAAAAAGTGCAGGCCACAGATCCTATGGTGACTGGTATCGTTTTTTCCCAGGTGTGTCTTCAACATTGGCAAAATAAACCCCTAAACTGATTAAGACCTGTCTCAGACATGTTTTAAAAATTTTTTTTTGGTTTACAAAGCTACATTCTCTAATCATAATTTTCTCATAAACTTATTTTTTCTGTAATGTCTTTTTAAAAATGTATAAGGAAAGAATTTCAAAACTGCCTCCTCTTCACCCAATCTGAAAGTTACCTAAAAACCTTCAGGTTATTGAAACAGAATTGATCCACTAGATTTAATAAAATGATCTAATATCAATGCAAGTTAACTGTTCTTACAATTTTGTCTTCTGGAAATACTTATGATAGAAACCCAAATATGCATCTACCCTCCAACTACTCCTTTGTCATATTTTGAGATGGCTATTCAGAGGGGCTGTAGACACAAAAGTAACTCTGACATGCTGTCTTTTGTGGGGAAGATTTATATCTATACAAGAAATCTACATTAGTGAGGTAAACAGTGGATGCAAATGGGCTTTCTCTGAGCAACCCCTGCCCCCAAACAAAAAAGGCTCAGAGTTTGACACTTTTAAAGTCTGACAGAGAAACTATTATCACAGGCTACCATTTACTCTTTCTGAGGGTGCTCTTGGATACTGGAGGGGCTTTTATCCACATAAGAAGACAGCCTTTATTTGACAGATTTTGCCCCTGTCATTCTCCCATAACCAGTGATGCCACCTCCCACTCCTCCTCCTGAGAAGGCCCAGCCCTTGTTCTTTCTGTAACCTCAGGGTGGTATAAAAACTTTAGTCATCCAGCTCTTTTGGGGTCTTACTTTGTGAGATTCCCATGTCTATGTACATGTTAATAAATTTGCATACTTTCTCCTCCGTGGATCTATTGTCCAATCATTTCAACAAACAGATTTGAACCTTCAGAGAGAAGAATATTCTCCTCACCCTTGCCTAAGAAAAATATAAAGATAAATAATTCTTAAATATTTTGAATTAAGGTAGTCAATGGAATAATAAAAAGGATAATTAACATTTATTGAGTGCTCCTATGTGTTTCTCTGTTAGGTATGTTAAATTTATTACCTCAGTCTTTGCAGTAACTCTGTTAAAGTAGGTAGTCAGGTTGGCACGAGCAGGGCAGGAGAGGGCCGCCTACCAGGAATGCCTGGCAACCATCAGGTGATGGTCAGGTGGTTGTTAAACTGTCTCTCTAAAATAGTAATTGGTCACAGCCAGTACCAGGGAAAGGCAGTCTCCCAACAGATAGAAAACACCTGAAGCTGGTGATCAGCTGCTTCCCCGTAAGATATCACGAGCTTGGTGAGTGGGCTCAAGCACGTGCACTAAGAAGCCAAATGGTGGAGTTTAATGGACCTTCCTCTAGGAACACTCAACTGGTCAAGGAAAACTGCCTCATGTGAGTATGTGAACAACTTCCCAAATGCTGGCTGGTCACTATACATGTGGACAACCCAACCCAAGGGAATAATCAGGGGAGATGGGACACAACCCCGCAGAAGTAAGCCAACGTATAAAACCTCAAATCAAAGGTCAAACAGTGCACTTGGGTCTCTCAAGTCACCTGCTTGTCTTTCAAGTGTACTCTACTTGCTTTTGTTCCTGCTCTAAACTTTTAAGTAAACTTCCACTCCTGCTCTAAAACCTGCCTCGGTCTCTCCCTCTGGCTTACATCATTCTGTGGAATTCTTTATTTTGAAGAGGCAGAATCTGAGGTTGCTGCAGACCCATATAGATTTGCTTTTGCTAACAACCTTATAAAGTAGGTATTATCACTAACCCATTTTAAAACTGATGAAACTAAAGCCCAGAGAGATTAAGTAACTTTCTGAAACTTACACAGATAGCACAGGATTTAACGCTAAAACCCAGGCTTGCTTCACTACAAATCCATTTATTTTTTTAAATAATTTTGGTGCTAGCTCAGTGCTTTCTAGTTTTGTATTCAGCAGTCATAGAATTGAAAAAAAGATTGACTCTTGAGTCCGTGAATTTTCTATGTTGTATCACTATCAAGAATAAATTTCATATCAAACACAAATACTTGCAGAAAATAAAAATATTTGGTTTCTTGTAAAATTAAGTTAGCTTTAAAAAAATTCAGACAAGAGCCAATTTATCACACTTTTTTTTTAATCTGAGCTACACATTACTTGATTTCACTAGTTATAGCATTTTAATAGAAATTCCTACAAGTGAACAATTTTCGAAGCCATGAGAAACTTTTGAGGTAGATGCATAACTACTGCAAGCACTTTTTATCCCTGAGAACTGAGTTAATTAAATATCAGCCACTAAAACCAACTTATCTGTAGTGATTATGAAAGAAGATCTTTAAGGTCCCTTTTAACCCTGGGGTTCCAGGATTCGCTCTGTGAATTTGCCATGCTCAGGAAAATATCTGATCTTCGACTCTTTCGAGAATGTTCATCTTTCTTTTAGAGATTCTTAAAATCACTAAAGCTTCTTTAATCACGAGTCTCGATTTCTCCCTTATACTAGGTCACATTGCTGTACAGCAAAAGAGAGGCTATAAAAGGAGAATCAATCCTTTATTTCATTATAAATCCTAAATAGAGCAGAAATCTCTTTTTCATTATGGTTGTTGTTCACTCATGAGGCATTATGCCATGGAAGTATAGCAAGATACTAATAAGCAATGGGCTTAATGAAAACGGTAAATAAACATTATATTGACTAAGAACTGCAGACCCTTCCTATTGTTTCAGTAGATAATGAAATTCAGCAAATGTTTATCAAAACGTTACCTGCTTTACCGAGAGTGATAAAACAAAGAATGTGACATAGTCCTGTCCTCAAAGGTGACAGTTTAGCTCAGAGTTTCTCAAGATAGGTTATTGGCATTTTGTCATAATTACAGGAAAGAAGTGTAAATGAGCAAAGTGCTCCTCCCCTAGTAAATATGTTGTTGTGTTAAAAGAGCAGGCTCAGGTTGGGAAATAAAAGAGAAAAACTGCTGTACTGTGGATGTTTGTCCTCTCCAGAGTTCATGTAAAAGTTTGATCCCCAATGTTAGAAATGAGGCCTAATGGGAGGCATTTGAGTTACTGGTGGATCCCTCATGAATAGGTCAATTCCCCTACAGAGGGTGGTAAATGAGTTCTCACCCTCTTAGTTCCAAGAGAGCTGGTTGTTAAAGGAGCCTGGCACCTCTCCTCTCTCCCTTGCTTCCTCTCTGCCATGTGGTCTCTGCACACTCAGCTCCCCTTCACCTTCTGCCATGAGTGGCAGCAGCCTAAGGCTTTCACCAGATGCTCAGTCTTCCAGCCAGTAGAACCATGAGCCAATAAACATTTTTTATTTATAAATTACCTAGCCTGAAGTATTCTTTTATAGTAACACAGGTAGACTAAGACAAAGGCTTTATAAGACTATGGAAGTTCTTGAAAGGTAGCAGCTTGGGCTATTTTTTTTTTTTTAAGAGAATGGTAAATTTAGATTCCATGAGCAAAGGGAAGACATGATTAAAGGGGTGGTTGGGGAAGATGCATTGGTGTGGTATGTAAGACGGATGAAGAAACAGCAGAAATGCTCGTTAAGTGTCACTAAATTCAGAGAGAAGGGATAAGCTCTTGATTTTAGATGCTTGCACTAGAATTGTGAAGAAGGGCAGGGCTGAAGGCAATGTTAGGAATAACAGAGGAACATTTTGGCTAGCAGCTCAATCATCTTAGCTGTAACTCCAACCACATTGGAGTCATCGGCTTGCCTACTTGAGCTAGGCAGTGAACTCCCTAATGGCAGGATTAATAATACTATACTAATCTTTGAATGGCATGGGGTAGCTCAAGACTGATTTCCAACTTATGAATGAATGAATGAAGAAAATGAAACAAAAAGAGAAAAAAAAATAGTGCCTATATCAAAGGGTTGTGAGGATGACACGAGAAAGTGCATTCAAAGCACTTAGCAGAGTATTGGGCATTCAGTAAATGTTCAGTAAATATTAGCTATCGTTATCTTCATTGGCATCATCAATTTTATTACTCTAAATAATAAAATCATGCCAAACCAAAAAGGCAATTCTTCACTAAGTTAGAGTAAAACATTATTCTTCAATATTATGCCAAAGTCTCAGCTTGCTTCTATGACTTATGAGAGTTTGAGCATAAATTAAATGGTTGAACATATGATTGAATTCATGTTCCCAGAAGTAGGTTATAAGTACATCAATCAAGACAAATTTCCAGCCTTATTTTTGTGCAAGCCTGTCATGCAATTTAAGCAATGGGTAGAGCTCCACTGGAGGGATGGGACAGCTCTCCAGCCTCCCTTTTTGCACAGGTTGTTGGAACAGCTGTGACAATTCTTTTCTTCAAAAGACCTGCAGTGACTCCATGTGTGTTATTGTCTTTATCAAAGTGAACAGGAAATTAAAGGCATTGGATAACCTTCCCTGCAGTTATTTCAAAGTTCTGCTTTTCTATGAGCACACATTTAAGGATAGGATCCAATTTGGAGATATTATGTATTGGTTAAGACTCTAAGCTCTTGGGTATGTGATAGAGGAACATGGGTTTGAACTTTAGTTTCATCACTTTCTAGTAGTATGCCTTTGGAAAATTGTTTAGTTCAAGATTAAGTTTTCTCAGTAGTAGACAAAGTTAAACGTCACAACTGGTTATTGTGAATTTTAGATAAGGCAGTTATCTTAATGCCTAATAAACTTTATACTCAGCATGTGGCAGTTATTATTTATCCATGCATTCATTATCCAGCTCCATATGCATCCATCCCATTACCTTTATACAGGGTTAATACATTATCTTTAATTTGAGATTACACTAATTCTGGAATGCATATGCTCATTTTTTACAGGTCAAATTGTATTTCTTTAGAGGATCCACATTATATTTCAAAGACGTACATGAGTTAAGAGGTGATGATAAGATTGATTAGTATTGCATTCCCTCTACTAGAAATTCTATTCTAGTGCTTTTTGAACAGACAATCTTATATTGGTGAGGGTAGAAAGGAGGGTATGGATTGTGAAATGAGCAGGATTGAAAGTCACAAGTTAAATATAGTATAATTTCCTTCAGTCAGTGGTAGATTTTTTTAAAGGTATTTGAGACAAAGGTTATCTTTTACTCATTCAAAAGCTAATCGTTTACTGCAGTGCTGAACATAAAATAAAGACACACCGTTCCCACTCTAAAGCAGCATATAGTCCCTTGTTGGAACTCTACACTGCATATACAGACCAGACAATATATATTGACAAGTTGTGATGCATAAAAAGATACAGCATGCTATCAGCAAAAATCACACTCAGAGATTCTTAGAGTGTGGCCATAAGAAGACTCCTCATTGATGAAGTAATTTAACTGTTAAATAATTAACAAAATTATTTTTGTATTAAAACAAGTAAGCATATATATCATGATATAAAAGGCTAATTTGACGTTAATTTTAAAATAAAACACAAAACAGAAATCTTTTACTTGTGATGGGCTACTCTAAACTGTCTTACTGGAACACAGGGATATAGGCCCTATTTTGAAAAAAAGCTGTATGCTCTGGTGACGAGGAATTTTCAGAGACCTTTTGCAACTCAGGGGAGCTCTCCTAATTCCTGTCACTAATAATACTTTGTCTGAGGCTGAATACCAGGGCTGGAGTCCCTGGCTTATTCTGTAGTTTTAATTTATGATAACTTTATCCTTGATTCTATTTTTTATCAAACCCTGAATGTTGGTCTTGCTTTCACTAAATAGATGGTTTTATTTGAGAATTAAATTCAGCTTTATGTGACTTTGCATTTTGTGTAGGAAAATAATTTTTAATTAATGGTTACAAAGGAACACAAAGAATCATGCTTATTAAATACATTTCTCACTGTATATCCCTTGTATCTTAACATCTAACATTCTACCTTCAAATTATTTAAGAGTGACCCTAAAGTTTGTTTATACTAGAAAGTAACTTGCAATTTCGTTGAAGAACAAATGTTTTTAATATTTCTTATTTTACGAACTTGAGAAACCTTCGTTTTTTTTCTCTAATTCTTAAAGTAATACATACTCTTTTCTAACATTTAAAGCATACAGATCATTATCAAAAAGAAAATAATTATCACTTATGATTCCATTTGGCAGAGGCATACTCTTACATTTTGGTATTTTTCTTACAACTTTAGAAATGGCTCCTTGAAGGAATATGTTCGTATACAAACATCTCCCCAATTTTAAAAAGTACTTTATGAGAGTACTATTAGACTCTATAATATAGTTTTTGCTAGAATTGCTACAAATTTACCATAATCAAATAACATCAGTTGAGTACCCTTTCCTCTTTTCATATGTAAAGCAATCATTTTTATACTTATTGAGCTATTAAAATACCACTTTTGGTTGATTCCACTATGCATTTAATCCCAAATATTAAGTTATGCTCAGAAAATTCCTGGCATCGAGTTCATTTGCAAAACTAGTGTTCACAATTTTGGCAGTAATGGGAAAGTTGTACACTGATTGTAAGGTCTTTCATTTTAATCTTACTCCTGCTAGAGAAGATTGATATAAATAAAATTTAAATAGAAAACATATTTTAGATGCCAGCATTGAAAAAGACTTTGTCAGACTAATGAAAAGGTATCAATTTTCTCTACTTTATTCAATGAATTGTAAGCCATTTTCTAAATGGATTAGATTAAAGGGAAGTTCAAACTCCCAGGGATATGCTCTTGGCATTGATGGAGACTTTAGACAAGGGAGGAAATAACAGGGCATGCATGCAACACCTCTTAGGCCACACTTCAGATCTATACAAATTGATACCAACTAGGATTAGAAGTGTCTCTAACCCTGAACTCACCTATTGCCTTAGAAGTCAAATCCTAGGGAATTGAACGAGACACATTGCTTCTCTTATTTTATTTGAGTGTCACAGGTGGCTGAGTGAATCACAACTGAGAAAACTGGAAAACGTGGGAGGACTGAGGTCTGGATGAAAAGCCTGTGGCTCTCAGCACTTTATAGGCTTGGCTCACAGACACTTGAGAATGTGTTAATACAGGTGTTTGATAAAAAAATAAAAGTAAAAGAGAATAACATGATATAACACCATGGTGTCGTTGCAGTCTCCAGGGGAGACTGATGGCTTCAGGTTTGCTGTAATTATATTCAAAAAATGTAACTTTACTCTCATGTGAAGATCAAATATGGCATCCTTGATCATAGAGCACTCTTGAAATGAATTTGATGCGTGTGAATATTTGAAATGGCAAAATACTTAGATAGTTGATTATTTTAGTCATTTGACAACAACTTCCCAATAGCTCCAGAATATGCCTTTGACAATCACCTCCTAAAAAGTGGACAATAACAATCAACTGCTTTATTTTGTTTTCCTATATAATGCCGCACAACTAGTGTAGTTATTTTTGTGGAATTATCTGGACAATTTTGTGGAATTGTTTGGAAGAGTTTAGCTTTACTTATCAGAAAAATATTTATAGACCATCTGCTCTATGCTCAGCACTACTTAAAATAGGCACTCTGAACTACATAAAAGCATAGCAGAGTTTTCACCTACGAGTTCTAAAGCAGATGAGAAAATGAAGGATGATATAGGGTTCTTATTTTTAAATATGTAATTTCACTAATATCAAACCTACTATACCAGAATGAATCTGCCAACTGCCAACATAAATGGGAAAAAAATTCACCATACTGACCCTTCAAAATTCATTTTGTTCATGTCAGTGATGGCATTAAGAAAGCTAAAAAAATAATCAAAAGAGACCAAGAATATACATGTGGTAATGTTTCAGATGGATCTGTTGCAAAAAGTTCAGCATCTTAGTTCTACTGCCTTGAGCCACGTATCCCCTACACTTCTGACTGTATTTATGGCTACACATTTAGCTAAATTGAAAGTGGAGTGTAACGCATCCCCAAAGTTCAACAGTAAAACCTAGAAACATAGAAAAGTACTTCCCAATCTGAGAGCTCAGGATCCTGAGAGTTGAGGAGGCTTGTGGTGGCTTAAAACCTTACTTTTCTAGCAACAGTGGTTTAGTAATGCTGATTCATTTTGATTTTATTTTCTAAATGTACTGCCTCTTTATGCCAGGTTTTCCATTTTCTGATTCTAAGAAAAACTACCAATGCTTCCTCTCCTACACCCACCTCTGTGCACTGACTTTGCCTCTCCGTCCATTGAGTGAAGTCTATTTTCCTATGCCTTCTATCTGGGTTTGGTTATATGATTTTTTTTTTTATCCAATAAAAGGTAGCAAGCAAGACACAAGAAGAGATTTGAAGGTGCTTGTACTTGGGGCTTGTTGCTCTTTGGAACCCTGTTGTGGCCATGATGAAAAGTCATGTGGAGCAGAGACTAGCTACCCCAGCTGAAGCCCTCCTGGCGTCATCAGCTTGCCAATCATCAGATGTGTGACACAGGCCACCCTGACTCCAGCTCCAATGGAGCCAGCCTAGACCAGAAGAAAACACCCAGACAACACACAGAATTGTGAGAAATTGTACATTTTTGTTCCTTTAAGTCATTCAGTGTGTGGAGATTTGTTAGACAACAAAAGGCAACGGGAAAGTAGTCAGAAAATATCCTTTAAAATGAATACATTTCAGTAAATTTAAAGAAAAGCATCAAGCAAGTAATGATAAAGACAATGTACTGGTATAGCAAGAAATAGGAAGATGACATGAGACGGACAGAAGTCCGGAATAAAATGACATAAAATGTTGGGTATTCTGCACCTAAATCTGAAACAACAAACCCCAATCTATAAATACATTTTCCCCTTGGATTTACTGGGGAGCAAGAGTCTATGCAAAGAAAACCTAGGCTTTTGAAAAGGAAAATAAAAACAATCTTATACATAATACACTTAAATAGCAAAACACTAGGAAGATGAAAATAATCTAGTATCTGAGTAATTATTAACAGTGTTATTTTAGTATTTATATTTTGGGGGATATTTTATTTTAATCAAATTCAGATACTATATTTATGAGTTTTTGCTTCTAAAAGCACTGATGTAAGAATCAAGCAATTGATGACAGGGCATTTTTTCATGGCTTCTTGATCACTGGCTACTCATTTTCCTGATTAAAGGAGATGTTCTATTCTCCAGTCATATTGATCCTAAGACATTACAAAACATTAATTTAACATAAAGGTCAACATTTGGCAGCTTATGTGCTGAAATGGATGTGTGGATTCTTTTTTCTCCCTACACAGTACTTTTAATAATTGAAATTAATTACCAATATCCAAATTAGGAGATTTTACATTGAAGTTCAAATGTTAGGTTTCTGGGAAACATAGAAAGAGTAGCAACAATGGGGAGGCATGTTTATAAAAAGAACAGAGCAGTGTTTTCTCCTTTGGGTAGGGTTCATGATCTCCAGTTTGGCATAGTCCCTGTCACTGCCTATCATCCCTGGCATTCACTCATCCCATAGACATACATACACTTCTTTCAAGTGCATTTTTTTTTTTTTTGAGACAGAGTCTCGCTCTTGTCACCCAGGCTGGAGTGCAATGACACAATCTCAGCTCACTGCAACCTCCGCCTCCTGGGTTCAAGTGATTCTCCTGCCTCAGCCTCCTAAGTAGCTGGGATCACAGGTGTGCACCACCACAGTCGGCCAATTTTTGTATTTTTAGTAGAGATGGGGTTTCACCATAGTGGCCAGGCTGGTCTCTAACTCCTGACCTCACATGATCCCCCTGCCTTGGCCTCCCAAACTGCTGGGATTACAGGCATGAGCCCCAGCATCCAGCAGCCTTTTTGTTTGTTTGGTTGGTTGGTGGGTTGGTTTTTTGAGACGAAATTTCACTGTGTCACCCAGGCTGGAGTGCAGTGGTGCAATCTCGGCTCACTGCAACCTCCACCTCTTAAATTCAAGAGATAGCCCTGCCTCAGCCTCCAGAGTAACTGGATCTACAGGCACACCACCATGCCTGGCTCATATTTGTATTTTTAGTACTGACAGGGTCTCGCCATGTTGGCCAGGCTGGTCTCGAATGCCTGATCTCAAATGATCTGCCCACCTAGGCCTCCCAAAGTGCTGGGATTATAGGCGTGAGCCTCCGTGCCCAGTCTCAAGTGCCTTTTACGTCCCCAGATCCTGATTTAGGTGCTACCTCTGAGGCACTGGTCCAATTGACTAGAAAAAGACCTGGAAGCCTTTCTTTTTCTGCTTCAGCAAATCTGAATGGCAACTACTTCCATGAAACTTTCCCTATCATTTCTCTGCACCCTTACACGTGTTGGTAACATCACTGGAACTGCTCTCCTTTCACTGGCCCACCTAGCAGAGACTTTTGACTTCTTACATTCTCAATCCAAATGCGTGTTCTCATTGAGAATTTGGAGTGAGGAAATAATTCATATCAGCTCTCACCAAGTTAGATGGAAAGACCTTGGTAGAAGTTACACAAAATCAGCCTATCATGTTCACTCTGCAGGTAAAATCTCAAGATCTTTTGGAAGAATCTATAAATAACTGAAAAGTTTTTGATATTTCTAGTTGGCTTATTCAGAGACAGAAAGCCATCAGGAATTGTGGCTCACACCTGGAATCCTAGCACTTTGGGAAGCTGAGGTGGAAGGACGGCTTGAAGCCAGGAGTTGGAGACCACCCTGGGCAACAAAGCCAGACCCCGTCTATGAAAAATAAAAAATAAAAAATTAGCTGGGCTTGATGGTGTGCTCCTGTAGTTGCTACTCAGGAGGAGGATCATTTGAGCCTAGGAGTTCGAGGCTGCAGTGAGTTATGAGTCATGATCATGCCATTGCATTCCAGTCTAGGTGACAGAGTGAGACCCTGTCTCCAAAAAAAAAAAAAAAAAGACAGAAAAGGCCAGACTCACTTCTCTGTTTGCGCCAAGAATTTTCACTATTTCCAAACTGTCTAAGGTTTTTTCCTTCCCTATCCCTTATGAGTTTTGTGTCATTGTTACTTGACTTAGTCTACTACTGACTCTCTCAAATATAAGAAAACCATTTGCATGAGAAATAACTGAATCGCATGCCAAATAACTAAATGTCTCTAAGGTATTCTTTGATGCTGTATAAATTTCTTGATCAATTCCACACGTAACCAGACTTGTCTTCCTTCTTTTAGGCTTCTATTGTATTGTGCTCCTATTTCCTCATGCATTTTAAGTGTTTCTTCGCCTATTTCTCCACTAAGCTGTACACTTCTTGAGGCCAGTGATGATACATTTCCAGTTTTGGGTTTCATGCACCAAGCAGAGTGCCTGACACATAGAAATTGTGACCAGCACTGTAAATTGGCTACAGAAAAGCCATTCCCAACCCCTTCTCCCTTGATACCTCCCACTCCAGCAGTGGAACTTAAAAATAATTGCTTTACTAGCTTTCCTGGTAGCTGAGGTTGGGCATATGATATGATTCTGCTCCATGAGAAAAAGCAAAGGTCTGCTGGGGAGGGCACTCTGGGAGAGTCTTGATTTCCTGTTGAAAAGACAAAGTCACTGCTGGCCTGGTCCTTAAGTCACCTACTTACAGTCTCAAATGCGTATATGACAGCTGCAGCTACTATAGCCATCATAAAAGACAGTTCAGGAAAATTGCTGCAGTGCTAGCACTTATGTCAACAACCAATACCTCTATATTTTCTGCTGTACAAGAAAAATCAATTCTTATTGTCCAAGCTGCTTTAGGTGGGCATTCTGCTACTTGCCACCTAACACAATCCTATGTTACACTGAAGATGCTCAATAAATATCTGTGGAATAACTAAATGACTGAATGAATCCAGGTGTTCAACTGCACTAAAGCCAGATTACTGCTATTTTCTAGCCATTTAGTACTGAATATTAACAATTACTGAAGAATGAGATTTTGCATTAATATTAAAAATTTCAGTTGACTGATAGGTAATCCTGAGAGCTGATTTCTGTCTTTATTACATGTCTCTCCACTTTGCATGCACAATTACACTGTCCCTCACAACGTGCCAGATGCAGAAGTTACAGAACAGGCACAGATCTATGTAAATTCGGCATTTTCCTAGCGAACTTCCATGTCAGTGGTAATGCTGGGTTTTCCTAATTACAATCCAGATCTGTTCACAATGGAGTAATACTGACTGTTATGGCCTAGAGAAGCCAAATTCAATTTTACTCAATTATTAAGATTCATTTGGATGTTTCTGACATGATTTCTTCAAGAAGATGAGGGCACGTAGAAATTGCTTTCATAGTGAAGTATTTTTTGAGACTTGCTGTAGCACAAGAAAGAAATTGGGAGAAGACTGAACATCAGCCATCAATGGAAAAAGAAAAAAATAGCAACTAAAGAAAAGGTTTCTAATATTTATTTATTGTTCTTTTAAAATCATTTTCTGTCCTACCTGTGGCAGGCTGAAATCTATCTATACCTGAGTCTGAGCCACAGGGACAGGGTCTGAAAATCTTCGTGAATATGATTTGTGGAGAAGACAGGTCTAAAGAAAAATTTTTTTCCTCATGCTCTGAATTTTCGAGTTGGCTCTAGCCCAAGTGCCAAGCTCAAAAACCATTATCATTTTACTTTCTGAGATGACAACTTTTCCCAAAGAAAAAAACAATCACGAGTGCAACATTCTGAGTATAGGCAACCTGTTTCGTATTTTAGGATTTTGTTAGTCATACGATCCGGAATACGCCAGAATTATTTCCTTTCAATTCATCTCATTATGAAACTCTTCTTGAATAACATTCACTCTAAATTCAGAAAAGTAATATATAAGCTCATGTTTGCGTCCTGCCAAAATCATATGTTGAAATCCTAACATGCAACATGATGATGTTAGGAGGTAGGGTGTTTGGGTGGTAATTTGGTCATGAAAGTGGAGCCGTCATGGATAGAATTAGTGCCCATATAAAAGAGTCCCCCAGAGACCTCACTCTGCTTTCTGCCATGTAAGGATACAATTAGAAGTCAAGAGTATACAACCCGGAAGGGGGTCCTCACCAGAACCTGGCCATGCTGGCAACCTGGTCTCAGACTTTCAGCCTCCAGAACTGTCAGAAACATGTTTCTGTTGTTTATAAGCCATCAAGTCTATACTACTTGATTACAGCAGCCTGAACTAGCTAAGGTAGCCTATAGCACATATATATGAATTTATTTATGCAATGCATCACACTAGGCAGGGTAGTTGATACAAAACAATGAGGTAATCATTAGCAATTGTCTTTGTCCGTTTGGGCTAGTACAACAAAATAGTATAAGCTGAGTATCTTATATAGGACACAAATTTATTTTTCACAATTCTGGAGGCTGGGAAGTCCAAGATCAAGGCAATGACCAATTCTATGTCTTGTGAAGGTCTGCTTCCTTGTTAATAGATGGTGTCTTCTCACTGTATCCTTATATGGCAAAAAGAGACAAGGTAGCTCACGGGGGTCACTTTTATAGGGACACTAATTTAATTTATGAGGGTTCCACATTGGTGATTAAGTTTTAACAAATTGAGGGTGGGGGAAACACACACATTCAGACCACAGTAGCAACATTCAAATTAGCCTTTTATATATTGTATTTTAAACCAACAAGCTTGGTATATGTAAACTCATGTATCAACTCATTCTATTTGGGAATGGAGGAAGGATCACTGATACTTAAAATTAAATTTAATCTTATGATCCAAGAGGTAAGCTTTACAGACAAATAAAAATTAATCTGAAACTAGTGTTGTACTCATCTGACATTCTGTTCTCCCCAGCAGTAATGCCAGTTTTTCCCCTTTGATAGCGGTACTTGGGTTTACCTTTGGGGAAACAAACTTCATTCACTCTCTCAATCTATGTGGTCATGGGACGTTGTCTCAACCCCTCTGCATATTTCTTCCCTCTTATTTCAGTGATTGGTTCAGATGTGAATGAAACAAGCCAATGAGTTGGTTTGGGGACTTTGATCCCCTGAATGCCTGGTACAAAGTAAGTGCTCAATAAACTTGCTGCTTTTATTGTTATTATACAAGTAATCATCAGTAATTAGTAATCAGTAACCATCCATTGCCCTCATCCAGATGCAATTCAATGCAGTTCAATTAAACATAAATATGTTATATTCCTAAATATGTTGAGGCTGAAGACAAATTTAATAAATTTCAGTGCATGCCCTTAAAAAAACCATTAGCTTAATAAAAGACACAATTTAATTGCAATCAATGTAGTCAGGGCAATGACAAAATAAATAATACTTTGAAATCATAAACATTTAGGGAAGATTGAATGTGCTAAATAAATTGTGGCATTGTGCTAAATAAATTGTATTTATTCTATAATTTAATCATCATCATAATCTATGATATGGGTACAACTATTACCCCATTTTAGAGAGGAGGAAACCAATCAAAAGGAGGGTACATGACATGCCCATGCTCACACAACTAGTAAGATGCAGGATCAAATCCAGAGCTGAGAGGAAGTTGAAAAAGGGGTGTCTGCAATGAGTGCGAAATGATCAGTAAGGATTTGCAAACGCAGTAAAGTAGAGAAGGGTAATCTCAGTGGAAGTAATGCTTGTGCATGACCCAGAGATATGAGCCAGATGTTGTATTCTGGCAACTATTAGTTCAGCATATCTGGAGCAAAAGAGAAAGAGGAGAGAGAGAGAGAAAGAGAGAGAGAGAGAGAGAGAGAGAGAGAGAGGGTGTGTTCATTAGAAAATGGGAACAGATAAGGCTGGGTATATTTTAGAAACTATGCTGCTTAAATTTGATCACAGTCCACAGTCTTAATTAACTAGGCTTTATACAAATGCACTTGCTGTAACAAATCAAAGATAACATGATGATAATAGAAATGATCACTTTTGATCCAGAGCAAGTTCTATCTCATCTCAGCAATACTGTTTCTCTGTCAGATGAATGTCTCCTCCTGGGCCATAGTTCTGCTTTTGCAAAGTACGATTTCATAGATGTAACTGGAAATGAATTAGTTCATCTGACAGGATTAAGTGGTCTGTCTTCATCAAATAGTTCCTTTAGTCCAGATCTCTATCAGATGCTGCCCAGAGGAGGCTTATTCAACATCTGTATCACTCGTCTTTTTACAGACCACTTGACTGCACATTTACACAGCTTTCCCTGCACCCAGATCACAAAACAAACTGGAGAGTCTTGGTTTACATACAAGGAGCCAGGATGAAAGATACTACATAAGGCCATGACCAAAACAAAGAGCTCCACCTGAGTTTTAAAACAAAGGGTGTTACTTTTAGGAATTGATTCTTTTCGATGAGTTTATATAAAAAGGAATTTACTTTAATGAATTTATATAAAAAGGAAATATTATCTTACTATAAGTTGAAAACTGGTATTACATGCTCTGAAGTCAGTATAAAAATAAATACAAACAATTTTTGTATTATTTGTAAAAATAAATACAACAATAAGTTTAGTGATTGTAGTTAGACACTATTGCCTTCCTAAGGTGAAATCCTCAGTTTCTTTTAAAAAGTTGAAGATGAACAAATTTTAGAGAGGTGTTGATGACATGATAATACTAAACTGAGATTTTCTCCTTCAATGTAGCAAAAGGATAGAAGGAAATGGAAAAAGGAATGATTGGCCAGGTGCAGTGGTTCATGTCTGTAATCCCAGCACTTTGGGAGGCCAAGGTGGGTGGATCACTTCAGGTCAGGAGTTGGAGACCAGCCTGGCCAGCATGGTGAAACCCCATCTCTACTAAAAACACAAAAATTAGCCAGGTGTATGGTGCATGCCTGTAGTCCCAGCTACCTGGGAGGCTGAGGCAGGAGAATAGCTCGAACCCAGAAGGCAGAGGTTGCAGTGAGCCAAGATCGTGCCATTGCACTCCAGCTTGGGTGATAGAGCAAGACTTGGTCAGAAAGAAAAGAAAGAAAGAAAGAGAGAGAGAAGGAAGGAAGGAAGGAAGGAAGGAAGGAAGGAAGGAGGGAGGGAGGGAGGGAGGAAGGGAGGGAGAGAGGGAAGGAGGGAGGGAAGGAAGGAAGGAAAGAGAAAGAAAGAAAGAGAAAGAAAGAGAAAGGAGAAAAGAAAGAAAGAGGGAGGAACAATTTATTTACTCTGCACTTCAATTGCTATTTTGTGTCACCTGTACCATTATCTCAAATGATTTTATTTATCAGTGCTATGACCCCTACACACTGAGCACAATGAAACATTCCCTCCCTCTCCTGTTCTTTTACTGCCTCTTCTAGCAGCAGGAGAGAGAAAGAACCAGTACCATCCTTAATGCCACACAATATCCTGATGGCTTTCAATCCAAGATCACTTTTATTTATATCAAATTCAAGAACTAAGCACATTAATTGAAAATATATACAAAGAAAACTATAAAATATGAAGGAACTGCAACATATGTAGCCTAACTTTTTCAGTTGGCATTCACATTAAAAAATGTACAAACCAAGGCTAACATTTCTTGAAGGACAGCTCAGTTTCCACACTGTCCCCTTGATGAAAAACACCAGACTGAGAAGTCATCAGTCTAGAATCTTAAGACACAGTTAATCGCTGAATTTGGAACACAGCTTCTAGCACCTGGATGCTAGGAAAAAATATTAAGCAATCAAGTTTTATCAGTGATGACCAATAAAAGAGAAAAAGCTAAATTCAGCCCTGAATTTCATTATCAAGATGGGTTGAGCAACCTCAATAATCTTAAAGGACCAATGACCTTGGACTGCTTTGGATTCTGAGAGATGAATTTCAAAGATGAAATAGGAGAGTATGTCACTGCAAAGATGCATAGAGGTACTTTCTCATGTGAACAGAGACCAATATATCTGCTTTTACTCATCAAAGTGAAAATGTAAATTGCATTTGGGAAGTAAGGGCCAATGCAGCCTGCAAATAATGTTTGTTTTCTACACATTTGAAACTTCTTAAGCTACTATGCTTCAGGTCGCTCTAAGAGGAGGTGCTAATTTCAAGAGGAGCTTGCATTCACAGTTTAAGAGTTTTCTTAAGGAAAGAAAGGGGATAATTACTTAATAAACCGTAAGTGTATAGCATTCCATCTAATGCTAGCAGCAATCCTGGGAAGAAGATAATTATTATCCATATTTTAAAGATAAGGAAGGGAAGGTTCAGATTTTAATTAGCTCAAGCTAGCGAATGGCAGGGTTTAAGGTTCAGGCTTTTATGGACCCTACATTCTGATATCTATTTTGATTTCATCATGCCTGCTAGAATTATTATACAAGGCTTGGTGATGTCAACATCAATTTGTCACGTAGCTCTTATTTCTACTACCTAGCATCTGCTCCCTTCTCTTCTGGGAACAATAATTTCTCTTTGGGGAGCTACTCTCCCTATAATGTTAGTCAGATGCTTCAGGTGGAGCGAACCACACGCCCTGGAAACAGAGGTGGCCGCATGACCATGCTTGTCCAATCAGATCACTCCATCTCTTTGTAGCTTAAACGCTGTTGGAAAAAACAAATAGCTACTCCTCTGCTTGAGAAGTATGATTCCTCTCCTGCTGAACCTGGGCTGGCTCTAGTTACTTGCTTGAACAAAAGAATGTAATCCAAGTAACATTCTAGGGTTTCCTAAGGTAAGTCATAAAATGTCTTGCAGCTTCCATCCATGCTTTTTAGACTTTTATTTCTGGCAGTCTCGAGCCAAACTACAAAAAAATCCAACAACCCTGAGACTACCATACTGGAAAGTGCACATACAGATGCCACAGTTGATCATCCCAGCTGATCCCAGCCTTCCAGCTGTCTCCTTCAAGCCAAGGTAAATGAGCCATTTTGGACTTTTGCAACCAATCCAGCCACCAGCTGAACACCACGGACTACTGTCCACTGGTAGTTTGAAACAATAGCCATTTTATTGCATCTCATATTTTTATGTTTATTCTGAAGAGTCACCCTGTCAAACCTTATCCAAATTGCTACTAATAAAATCATGAGATGTAATAAAATGGCTATTGTTTCAAGCTACTAATTTTGGGGCTGTCATACACAACTAAAAACTAGAACAATTTCTTTGGCCACAGTGACTAATTCAGAAATAGACTTGTGACCTAAGCCAACCAATAATTTTCAATTCCAGGATTTTTTCTAATGATATTGGGAAAAAACATTTTTTGTTTCATTGCTGAGTGGTACCCTGGTATAATATAAAACTACGCCTGCTGGTGGCATTTTTATTACACCTGGGGCACAGCTTGTTTGAGATGGAACCCAATGCAGAAGAAAACAGAATAGAAAGATGGAGAGAGAAGTTGTGATGTCTGGAGTCAGTCACTGCCTTGGCATTATATTTCATGGCCAGAAAACTTTTTGTTTGAATGAGTTGAATGGTGTTTCCTGTTCCTGAGTTTAAATCAAGAAAAGTCATGCTGGGGGAGAAAAGTAAAATGAGAAGTAAGTGGTTGCAAACAATGAAATGAAGGCTGTCTACATATACATATTTATACACTTATGCATATTTGTAATTCATGTCAAAGGCACTGTTTCAAAATTAAATACATGCAATAAGAACAAGATAAGCTTAAGGACCACATTTAAAAATATTTTGTCATATCTATATAGAAGGTCTCTCAGTTCAAAGGCCATTCTAATCTTTCCAAATACACTTCTGCAATGGACTGATGTTTATGTCCCCCCAGAATTCATACGTTGAATTCCTAACCTCCAAAGTGACAGTGTTAGGAGGTGGGCCCTTTGACATAAGGAGGGAGCCCACACAAATGGGACTAGTGCTCTTATAAAAGAGATCCCAGAGAGACTCCTCACCCTTTTTGCCATGCAAAGTTAGAGAAGACAGCCATCTGTGCGGAAGTGGCCCTCACCAGATACCAAATTGGCAAAGCACCTTGATCTTGAACTTTCCAGCTTCTACAACTGTGAGAAATAAATGTTTATAGGCCACCCCATTTTGTATTTTGTTATAATACCCTGAAAACACTAAGACAATTCCTAAACAGAAAAAAAAAAACTGTATAGTTTGATCAAAAGCTACTTGCAGAAACATAAATAAGCAGAATAGTATGGTAATCAAAACTATCACCTTATGTCTCAGTGGGCAAGTTACTCTGATAACCTGAATTTTACTTTCTTTATCTGTAAAATGGAAATAATACCTGTCCTGTTTCCTTTATAGTTTTTTTTTTTTTTTAATTTAAATGAGTTAGTGTTTCTGGAGGCAATAGGAAATAGGCAAGTAAAACCATGTTAGGGCTTACAGTTTTGGGGGACTTATTTGGATGCATCAGGCTTTATGAAATAGGCAGTAATCTACGTCCACAGAAAAGATATGGATGTCACTTCTGAGGTTGATGCCAACAAAGCTAATGCTATTATTATCAAATATGATAACTACTAGTCACATGTGGATATTTAATTTAAAATTTTTAGATTAATTGAAACTAAATTAAATTAAAGTTTCTTCTCAGTCATACCAGCTACATTTCAAGTGCAAAACAGCCACATGTGGCTACTGGCTACCATACTGAATGGTTCAGAATGGAACATTTCCATCACTACAGAAAGTACTATTGGACAGCAGTGATCTGGTATACCAAATCATTCTATCTGCATGGCATCTGTTAGCCATCACTTGGCACAAACCCACTGCTCATTCAATCCCACCACTCCTAAAAGAGAAGATTTGACCTCCACTTCCTTTCATATCTTATGTTCACGACTCTGGAGGTACCTGTGAATGAAAAGTGGAATGGAATCATAAAAAAAGCCTAGGCATTGATATCATGTTTGCTATTGATATTGGTGAGAACTCCAGACAATCACATCATGTTACTGAGCCTCAAATTCTCATCTGTAAAGTGGGTCTACCATCCACAACATGGACCTCCATCCATGACATATAGAACCACCTACTTTGCTTGGCTGTTGAAATTGCCTGAGAGAATATTGGTGCTTTGAAAAATGTACACAGGTTAAGATGGACAAAGTTCTCTAAAGGCGAAATTTTTTCTAAAGAGGAATTTCTCAATGTTTAAATAAATAGTTCATGTAGCAACATAATCAAGATCATGAGCTCTGAGGACCAGAAGAAACAGGTTTTTGTTTGTTTACTTAAATTCTACTTTTAATCACCTGCTAGTTATAAGGTCCTGGACATGAAAAAAACAAAAACAAAAAACCAAAACTCTTGTAACCCCTTTTTTCATAAGATGAAGGAATAAAACCTACCTAGTAGCAATGTTGTACTGATTAAATAAGATAAAGTACTCTTAATATTGTATCTGGAGCACAGAATGAACTGAAAATTATTAGCCAATTTTTCTGGTCCTGGATCTTCCACAGGTGATTGTATGGACTTCAGTACATATGCAAGATGGTAATAGGAACGTATCTGTACTTTTTGTGGCAGGTAGAGAAAATTGCAGACAGCTAATAATACCAGCATCTAATATTTTTAAAAGTACATTATTTTGAAAGGCTCATTATTCTTTGTGTTGAAAAACAGTCACTACTTTTAAGTTAATGCATACCATTTTTTAGAGTAATATTTCAGAAGCATCTCAGTTCTATATTGTGGGAAACAAATATAAAAGTCCACTAAATGATGAAAGACATAGATTGAAGTTAGTAAATAAACCGGTAAGTCTAGTTATTGATACACTCCTCTGTGCATTACGTGAAGTGGTTAAGCAAGTGAAGTGGTTAAGAACTTCAGCTCTGGAGTCAGTTAGGCCTAGATTTAAGGGACCTTGATCAAGTGATTTAATTTCTGTAAACCTTGGAGCCCTTTTTACTAGATAGGGATACTTATAATGTTATTACCTCATAAGGTTGTTGAGGTGATGATATATGTATGAAATGAGTTAATACAGAAAGACCTTAGAAGAGGACTTGTCATATGTAAGTGTTACATATGTTATTGGTGATGATAATGATGGCTATTATCATCAATTATATTATGAAGAACAATTCCAGGTATGCAACAAGTGTTCAGTTAAATATTGTGTATTACTTATATTTATCTAGTATAATTTAAAATAACATATTTGATTTTACTTTGAATAAGTAAATGATGTTGACAGTTGTAATAAAGAGATTTACAATCAGGAAATTAAATTTATCTATGGTAACTAAGACTATCAGGAAAACGTTCAAATATTATATAAGCCTGGTGACTATTAATCTATATTTAATTAGTATTATTTTAAAATTTTAAACTATTTTTTAACCAACCATATTGCTTTTAATATGTAGATATTTAAAGTAAGAGATATCTTAGAACCATTTTAATGTATGAAAACCTCATGCTATTTACCCAGTTCACACCAGATTGTCTCGATTCAATTTAGGTTTCTATTGTTTTAATATAAGAAACATAGTTGTCTTCTCCAGTGTATTTCTAACCAAGATCTAAAGGAAATAAGTTATTTCAACTTGTTTTCTAGTAGAAACATATGATTAGAAATCTACTGAAGCTATGAAAATAATTAAGTTAATAACATTTATGGCAACTGCATCTGCTAATAGTATTATTTGCACATTTGTTTTCATACCTATTCATGTTTAAATTCATCACAGCAAGGCTGAGCCTTATTTCCATATTTATTGCTACCCAGATATTTATACTATATGTTTGTTTAAAAACAGCAATGGGTGTAATCTTGAATGGGCAAAGCAAATAAAATACGATTGCAAAAGTTCTAATGAGATTTTTCCCCTTTCAGGGAAAAGAAAATAGCTAGCACAGTTGAGAGGTGCATTTGCATTTGAGTCTTCTTAATATATACTCTGGAAAATCAATACAGTAGATATCTGACCTTCCTTCTGTGCTTTTGACTAAGCAAGAACAGACAGAAATCAAAAGGTGTAAAATCTTTAGGAATGTAATGAGGTGGTTTATATCAGAGGACACATTTCTAACTGACATTTACCTGGTAGCCAAAGAAGAAAATTAACTTGCCTGTCTTCCTGCTACTTTTTTGCATAGCCCAATAAACCTGTCACCTTCTTGCATTTTTGTTTTTGTTTTATTCATTTTTACCCTTTACTCTGCAAAATAATACAGTGGGAAGGAATTGAATTGGGAGTCAAAATTCCCCGGTGTACATCTTCCCTCTATTGTTAACTAACTGTGTCACCGGCTTGACTCGCTCAACTTTTTCTGAGTTTCAGTTTATCCTAAACCGTGTGTAAATTCTAAGTTTTAGATGCAATATAACATGACATTTAGCAATATCGTGTGAACTGTTGGCTACATAGGCAGTGGAGGCTTACAGTTCAGACTTTTACCCTGAAACATACAACTGGGAAATGTGATACTGCACCCAGTCAACCATGCATCATGGCTCCCTGGTTTAACAGGGGTGCTGGCTACTGTTTAGGACATGGCAGAGTTAACATTGTGCTTCCTGTAGTTCAAGATGGTATGATTGGGCCTGAATCCTCATGTCTGAAATGTCTACTTTCTGCCCTTTAAGCAATGGACATACAATGATGACCATAGCACTGTCCATTCCCTTCCCTTGAGCTGCTCTGAGTCTAAAGGGGAGATGGCCAAGTTAACAGGCAATTATGGTTGAGTATAATATGTCTTACTGCAATGACAGAAATGGATACTAAGGTAGCAGAAGTGAGGAATACCAGACGCTGCCCAGTAGAGTGATTAAAGAAGATTTCTTAGTGGACAGTGATGCAAAGCAGGACGGGAAAGAGCACTGCAGGGAGAGGAGTGAGCCTTTGCAAATGCCTGAAGTCGAGAGGAAGCATGGAGCAAGGAGATGGGAACAGACCATTAAGGATCTGATAAGCCATGATAATGACATTGAACTTTATCCTGAGACAATGGGTACTCAAAGTTGGGAAGTTACATATAACGTGGGTCTTTCTCAGCTAGAGTCCAGAGAGAGAATAAACTTCTTGTAATACTCCTCTGGAGCCAGGTGCCTCAGCAAAATGAGTCTAGTTCCCTTCAGCCACTTTCATTCTCCCTTTCAGGAACTTATTTCCCTGTGGGGCATTTCCCATCCTCTCTCCCTGTCAGTGTCTGTGTTCTGGGGACTCTCCTTTGCTCTTCTTGTGTAATTCTCTCAAAACAGGGAGAGTTCTGATATCTGAAAAGGATCAAACTAATAAAATTACATTTACATAGCTGGTAATGGCTAGTAATGACAGGATATGTTACCCTTTCAGGAGGCTTTGGGTTTTAAAAACAATTGGGATTATAACAGTGATTTTTTTAAAAAAGGCTTCCATTTTTTTATGGTTTCTACTAGTCCTTACCATGAACATATCTATTTTCACATTGACTTACATGAAAATCCGGATAGTATTTTGAATCTTTTTTGTTGTTGTTTCCATAAAACTAAGAATTTGTTTTGTCTTGATAATGGCCTAACCTAGTAGAAGAGGAATTTTGGATTTCAGGAGATAGGTTTGCAAAAGAGATACACACGGATAAGACCATGAGGGAAATCTTGTCAGTGTCCTTCAATGAAGTCCACAGCTGCCTTTTTCTCTACCTTGATGCAGCGTAGGATGGACCTGAAATGAACTCTAATGAGGCCACGTGTGCTGAATGATATTTCATTAATTAATTTGATACATTCGTTCTTTTCCCATAGGACCAACCCACACATAATTTCCCCAGGCAACTTTAGTAATTCGTGAAAAACAATAATACGTATAATGCACCTAGCACTGTGCCTGACACTTACCAAGTACTCAATGAATATTGATTTTCCTCCCTGGTACATAGAGATTGACAATGGTGCATCCACACTTGGAGGTTGATGTGACAGCAATCACTAGGTTGGACTCTTGGGTGAGATAGACTCTTGAGTTAGAATTTGACTCTTCGCCTCATTGCTGTTTCTCAAACTTAGCCCCACCATGATGCTGTCTTAGGGCCTCTGCCTTTTTTTCTGTTGTTTCAATTCTCTTCTCTCGTGCATTTACTTGGCCAACCTTCTCATCTTCTATTGATCACTGAACTATTACTTGCCCCATGAGTTCTAGCTATACTACTTTATTAAATGTTGTAAATTGCCTTTCCTTCCCCCAGCACTATGAATCTACCTTAACACAATATATTTTTCCATGCACCTATAATGTCCTGATTTTGTGTATATTATCTCCATTGGTATTATTTTTGTCTGATTTTCCCCATAAGAATATAAGTTTCTCAAGGATGAAGATCTTTTTCTGCCTTATGTATGCATGCATCTCAGATACCTAGGATTTTTTTTTATCATGGAGAAGGAGCCAAAAATCTTTGTTGAATGAATGAATGGTTACTTTATGAGTTGTGTGATCACTGGACAAGATGCTTGACCTTCCTAAACATCTACAAAGTAGGAAAAATAACAGTATCCACAACATAGAGTTACTACGAAGAGTAAGTAAGATAACAAAGAGTTTGACACCTAGTGAAAGTTCAATAACTGTTATAAAAGATGTAAGGCAAACCCAAGATGTCTTTCTGAACACTAAGATTTTCCCAGGTAGCTATGTACTGCACGTTTATGTCTCCTTGAAATTCACATGTTGAACCCCTAATCACCAATGTGGCAGTATTTGGAGTAAACAAGTAATTAAGGTTACATAAAAGATCATATGGGTGGGGCTCTGATCTGACAGGGTGTCATTATAAGAAAACACACCAGAAAGCTCTACCTCCACCCCTCTGCATACTCCAAGGAAAGGCTGTGAAGCCATAGTAACAAGGTAGCCATCTGTAAGCCAAGAAGAGAGCCCTCATCAGAAAGGGAATGGGCTGGAATCTTATCTTGAACTTCTAACCTCAAGATATGTGACAAAATAATTTCTGTGTTTAAGGTGCGCCCAGTCTATGGTTATTTTGTTATGACAGCATGAGCAGGCAAATACACACGTGTTTAGATTTTTTGGTATATCTTGCAAAGGAGAACTGACATCTAAATAAATACTACTTTGCAATAAATAACGTGACATCATGTTCCTTGTGAGGTCAAAACACTTTCTCATTACTTATGTTATATGCCATCACCATCATTCCAAGCACAACAGAGGTTGTACGGTTTTTGCTTTTTATCTTCATTGCCATTCTGCATGTGGAGAAATGAGTCTGGGCTGGTTAAGAGGTGGACATAAAATCATACAGTGAGATATGCTAAGAATCTGGGTATCTGAATTAAAAATGCCTTTATCACACTACAATGCTTCCCAAGACCAAGTTTTACTGAAAATATAACAATTTTAGAGTTTAAAAATCTTGTGAGCTCCATAATCATTTAATAGAACAATACCTGTTTCCTCACTGCAAACACAGCTTAAGTATAGGTAGAGAGTATTTCAAAGGAGAGAAGAGATAAAGAATTCTAGCTCCTAATTTTATTCAACAGTTTATGCCCTGATATGACTACCTGGTAATCATGTTATATAATTTAAAAAGCATACTAATATATTTCATTTTTTTCCATATAAATAAATAATATTTTAATATAACCTTTTAAAACTTTTGTCTCAGTAGTAAGAATCTCTTTCTCTATCCTGTCTCATCATGGTTCTTCGTTGGCCTATGTTTTCTCTTTGTTTTTGGGCAGATAATTTCATCTTTAGTTTAATTTTGTGGCCCAGCGGTGGCTCTATGGTAAGATATCCAAGGGCTGGCCAACAGGCTTTAACTCAAGTTCTAATCCAGCCATTGCTAGTGGCTGGTCAAGGCATGGTGTTTAAGATTCTGAAGCTGTGTCGAGATTTCACGAGCAAGAGTACTGTGATTGATTACCAATGTCTGCCCTGGTGAGAAGCACAAAATGGCAGCAGGAAAGCTATGAATTTGCTACAAATGGCCCAGAACTTAAAATATCGAAGACCCTTCCTGTACCACAGGCCTTGCATGAGGCCATAATAAACACCCCTCCAGCCCAGAAAAATAATGTAGAATATTCTATTGCCATAGAATACATATTTCTGATTCATTTGCACTGTGGCCGCCTTTGAGAATAATTTAAATGAAATGAAAGGGTATATTTTAGTCATTTTGAAAAGAAGGGCATTTTGGGGAACATTTTATCTGACAAATTTGTTGAAATGGTCATTGCTAGGTACTAAGTTAGAGAAACCAGAAAAATGCCTTCTATGAAAAATACTAAAATATATTTAACATTTTCTCAATGCTAGAGCAGTTATTTCACCTTGAGTTATGGGGCTTCAATGACTAATATTTTAACCAATCAGACCATAACAAGTGCATGCCAGTAGAGCATAGCATTGCTCTGATTATGCCCACACTGTGTCTCCACCAGCTTTCAGATCCTGGTAACAAACCTGGAGTATAAATTGATAAAGCATATTTGCTCTGTGTGTGTGTGTGTGTGTGTGTGTGTGTGTGTGAAACACACTCTAAGATGACCCCTAATGATTTCTGTCCTTGGGTCACTTCTACTTGAGTGTGGACAGGACCTGTGAGTCAGTTTTAAGAAACAGAATGTGGCACTGGTGATGGGAATACCACTTCCATGGTTATGTTTTATTGTATAAGACTCCTTCTTGGTAGACTAAAGAGATTCTCTTGCTAGCCTTGAAGAAGCAAATGACCATATTACAAACTGCCTGTGGGAGGGGTCATGTGGCAGAGAATTGAAAGCAGCTTCTAGGACCTCAAGCAGGCGCCGTCTAGCAGCCAGGAATAAGTTAGGCCCTCAGTCATACATCTGCAAGGAAATAATTTCTGCCAACTGCCTGAAAAAGTTTGGAAATGGAATGTTCCGTAGATGAGAACACGACCCAACCGGCACTGACTGAAGCCTGGTAAGACATTGAGAGGAGGACTCTGCTGTGGCGTTCCTGAATTTCTGACACACAGACGTTTTGAATTACTAATGGGCATTGTTTTAAGTGCTAGATTTGTATAATTTGGTTTGCAGAAATAGGAAAGTAATAAAAAGTGACAGAGACGAATTTAAAATGTGACCCTTAAACTTGCACAATGTGACTATAAGGTTACAACCATGCTCAAAATGTCAACGTGAGACAAACTGTTAAAAGAGAAAAACTAAAGACTTTAGAAGAATACAGCTTGCATCATATATGACTATTCCCATCCAGTGGTTTGTAACTTTTTGTGTTTTGTTGAACACTTGAAAAGCATAAAATGTTTCTCTCTCTGCAGTTATCTTATTATCCACTTGGTTATCCTCCAAAACCTTGTCCCTGTTTTAGTAGAACCATTCTGTCCTGGCTACAGTTTTACATACTCAGGAGGTAGCTCTTACATTTCAGCAAACATGCTTTGATCTTTGGTGTCTGCTTAATAGGCTGCCATACTTCTCACCCCCTACTTGGAGCAAGACATACTCTGTTCTTACCATTTCATATGCCCATAATTGTTACAATCTGACAACCTTTTCTTACGAACTTGTTTTTGAGTAGATATCCTCCTCAGTTTTAGCGGGAATAACTTGCATTCTTGATCATAATTTGATCCCTTTGAAAGGGTCATGGTACACCTGTGTACCATAGCACAGGTTGAAACCTGGCCACGCTACTTTTGAAGAAACTTTTACTTTTATTGACCATTGATATTTTTGTTGCTGCAGATGGGGCAAATTTTAAAGCTCATTATCTTAACTGTTAAGAGGTTGGATGGTAAATTTGTGATGAAGGGATAAGAAAAAGATGAAGTACGATTATGACTTGGTAAAGAATTCCTTTTCTATATTAAGGGATGGAGTCAGATGTGAGAACACTTGATACATAGTGACATGAGAGGGATAGCTGCAGATCTCCTATGATTGTGTGCCTGTGTGGATCAGGTGAAACTAATCAAATCAACTGAAAGCCCCCGTGGCAGACAATACAGGAACAATGTGGCTGTCATGCTTGGATCCTGGTAAAACCCTAGTTAAGATGCTCCAGGAATGCATGCCAGAGTCTAGGGACACCCCTCATGGTGTAGTGGCAGGCAAATGGATACTGCTTGCTCTGGGAATAATTTGTGCTTGGAGGAATTCATGTTAGGATGGCAGCTAAGGAGCCCTGCTGGCTTTCAACACAAAAGCCGAGCAAGCAGTTTCTCTCTGGCTTAACTCGGAGAGCAGGGCAAGAGGAACTAGGTTTTACAGGAAAGAAAGATCCTTATGGAATAATGTTTATGACAGTCTAAGGGGACATACAAACTCCAAGGCTGGAAATATTTACCCTTTGCTTTCTATTTGGTTATACTTAAATGACACTAAAATGTGGTTATTAATCTTTTTCTTGTCCCTTCACCATAAAATGATGCTTTAAAAATATATAATCCCCCCAAAAAGCAGTCAGTTAGGTATGCACTAAAATTTAGTTTGTATATATTGGATTAATTATTTCTGTGGTTCCCTAGTTTATCAAAATTATATGATTGTGATAATATAATGATGATGTTGATCAAGGTAATTGTCATCGTAATCATCATCTTTTTACTTAATCGTTCTCTTAGCATTATGCATTTTGTTCAAATATAATGTTGTTACATTAGCTCTTTTTCCAAAATATTATTAGAAAATAATGCCTTTTCCTGGAAAAATGGAAACTTATTAGGGTTTCATCAGAAAGACCTCCCTACTTGGAATGATTTTTCAAAAAGTGATTCAGATAAAATTCACATAGCTAAAATTCATGACTTCAAGCATTTTAAAGTGTACAATTCAGGGGCTTTGAGTATATTCACAATGTCAAATCATTGCCACCAGTTAATTCCCGAACATTTTCAGGATCCCCAGAGGAAACCCTCTACCCATTAAGCATCATCATTTCCTCTCCTCACAGCCCCTAGTGACCTCTAGTTTGCTTTCTGTCTCTATGGACTTACCTTTTCTGGACATTTCATGTGAATGGAATCATACCATATGTGGCCCTTTGCATCTGGGTTCATTCACATAGAAGGTTTTTCAAGTTCATTCATTGTAGTGCAGGCTATGTATCCCTTATTCAAAATGCCTGTGACCAGAAGTGTTACAGATTTCAGGTTTTTTGGGTTTTGCAATACTTGCATATACATAATGAGATACTGTGGGGATGGAACCTAAATCCAAAAACGAAACTTGTACACATTTTATGTACACCTTATATACAGCCCGAAGGTAATTTTATTTTTCCCTTGGGGATACTGAATAAGCAATGTGTGTTGTGCACCTGCATTTTGACTCACTTGACCTGTCACATGAGATTAAGTATGGAACTTTCCACTTGTGCTGTCATGCTGGCACTCAAAACATTTGTCTTCAGAACAAATGGATGATTTTTGGATTAGGAATACTCGGTCTATACATCATTCCTTTTTATGGCTGAATAATATCCCATTATATGGATATATCACATTTTATTTACTTGTTCACCAGTTGATGGACGTATAGGCTGTTTCCATTCTTTGGGTATTGTGAATAGTGCTGCCATGGACATTTGTGTAAGAGTGCTGGTCTGAATACATGTCTTCAATACTTTAGAATTTTGGAATGATGCTTGGTATTGTGTCTTTTGTTGGGGAAAACTTCAGACCTGGTCAAAACTGTTTTAGATGATGCCTGGTCAAAACAGTTTTGACCAGGTCTGAAGTTTATATTTTGTGTTTCAGAGTATTAAGTTTACATTTTATGTATCAGAGTATTAAGTTTACATTTTGTGTTTCAGAGTATTAAGAAGGAGCTGTTTGATTTGGGAGGGTAAAGGTGAATGTGGAAGATCAAAATACATGGGGCTGGGGAGAATCAGGGAGGGAGAAGCATGCAGAAAAAATAACCTGGGTCCTCTCTGAAATAACTATAGTTTCTCATAATCTGCTATATCAGCAGTATGGACATGCTGTCTACTTGTCTGTGATATTAGAATGACTGTCTATGTTCATCTGTGTTTCCAGAAACATAATCAGTTTCTACCCAGTTAATCTTTAGTAATCCATCAATGGTCTAAAATAATTAGGCTATTAATGCCCAAAACAGGATATTTGGGCATGATATCCGAGGTTTCATAAAAAACTATTTTGTGTTTGGTGAAAGTCTTTGTTTCTTTCTGTGTGTTCTAAAGCACAAGAAGGCTCAAATTCATTTTTCCTAGTAAGTAATAAAAAGTAATTATAAACTTTAGCTGTAAAATAGAATTAATAATAGAGTTGCTATGAAGATTAAGTAACTTAATATATTTAAATTGCTTAGAACAATGCCCTTGCTATGAAACAACCATTGTATCATTATTATTACTCAGTTAATATAAGAGACAAAAATGGTGTTTTAAAAAGTAAATCAAACAACGTCCTCCACTTGCTTAAAGCCCTTCAAGATTTTCTCACTTTGCCAAATCAGTAAAGAATTTCCATGTACTAAGGCCCAGCCTGAATTATTGGGCTTCTAACCTTCCAAAAAGTTTTGAATTATTTTTCTTCTAGCTTACTTTGATTTTCTTTCCTGGAGGAGACCAAGATTTTCCTGCCACAGGGTGTTGGCCCCTGCTTTTTCTATGCATGTCCACACTACACATTCTCTACACTATGTCCAAACTACACTTCTTTTGGCTAGTTGCTCCTCTTCTTATAGGATGTGACTTCAATATCACTTTCTCCTAGATACTTTCTTTGCTAAAAGAGAGTCCCTCATTACTAACTTCTATTTCTTCTCCTTTTTGCTATGGTCAAATAGTAGACTTATAACCTGAAATTTTTAAATTATCCACTGACTACAGTTTTGTCTATCCTTCCAACTCTCTGCAAGTTACCTGCCCACTCTAATCACTCTTGTAGTTCTAGTATTTAGCATAGTGTGTAGATATTTATGGTATATATTGATTAAATATTTGCTAAATAAATTTCCAAATAGTTTCATTTCTACTTCTGGAAAGTAGAGTTAAGTAGGTATTTTAAAAGTATGATTATTTTATACACTCTGATGGTAGGTATTATCAACTCTCTTATTTTAATAACATTTTCAAATTATTTATTTATTCCTTTGCATATTTCATGGCTCTTTTTTCCTCAAAGGATTTGAGATGACAAATTCTTTCAAGCCTTGATTATTACCTGGATTCACTTAAAACATATTTTGACTTTGCAGTATTCATTTTATACAGTAATTCAGTTTTAAATAGAGTCAGAAAAAGATGAGAGAATTAAGAGTAAAAAGATCTAAGTTTGAAACTAGGTGATTATAGATTTTTGGCTCCCTAAAACATTTTTCCTTTTTTTCTTTTTGTTTTGAGACAGGGTCTCCCTCTACCACCCAGGCTGGGGTGCAGTGGCATGATCTTGGCTCACTGCAACATTTTCTTCCTGGATTCAAGCAATTCTTGTGCTTCAGCTCCCTGAGTAGCTGGGACTACAGGCACTCGCCACCATGCCGAGATAATGTTTTTGTATATTTAGTAGAGACGAGATTTCACTGTGTTGGCCAGGTTGGTCTTGAACTCCTGCCCTCCAGTGATCCACCCGCCTCAGCCTCCCAAAGTGCTGGGATTACAGGTGTGAGCCACCATGCCCTGCCCATTTTCCCCCTCTCTTGATAGCCGAATGCCAATTTCCTTTGGAGAATCATCCAGTTTCTACTCTCTGTTCAGAAGCTTCTGAGGTGGGCATGTGCCTTGGTCTTGATCAATCATAAATCATGATCTTCTGGTCACAGTGATCATGATTGCTTAGGGTAGGAATTGGCAAACATTTTTTTCCATAAAAGACCAGATGATAAATATTTCAACCTTGTAGGCCACATACTCTTTGTCACAGCTACTCAATTCTGTCATGACATCAAAAAAGCAGCATAGACAATATATAAACAAAGGGATATGACTATGTTCCAATAAAACTTTATTAAAAACTAGTGGTGGACCAGACTTAGTCAGTGGGTTGTTGCTTGCTGACTCCTAGCTTAGAGTACTGCTCCTTAAAGGGTGATTATCTGTTGTTATTGCTGGTCTGTAACAAGTACAGAAATTAAGAACATTTTATAACAATTGAGCAGGGTAATTTTATGTCTGAGAAATTGAAAAACAAAAATTTTGGGCCCATATTTTATGTCCTTTTATTTTATTTTCATGCTAATTCATTTTTATTGCGTTTTACAAAAGTATTGGCCCATGACAGACTGGGTATTTTTTAAAAAGAATAAAAAGGTCCTTCATGATGGAGAGTTTGAAAAGCACTGGTTTAGAATGCAACATAACTTCAGCCGAGCCTATTAACCCAAGCCAAGCTGATCCTATGACTTACGTAAAGAGACACATTTCCCCCATTGGCACTCAAGCCCAGACAAAAATGCAGCTTGGAGCTGTTTAGAGCCATGTTAAAGAGCCTAGGAAGGATGCAACATAGAAGGCACAACCAAAAGGTGTGATGGAAACCGAGCATAGATGGCATCATGTGAGGCTATGTCTTACGAAAACCTGCAGTTTATTACGGTGTGCTTGCAGTCTGCTACCCCCACTAATAAGTTTTATCCCTGGACTTTACTTGAATTTAAGACTACAATCCTTTCCTGCTTCTTGAAAAAAAAAAGCAAAAAGAGAAACAAATCCAGTTTGAATTGGGTTTTCTGTCACTTATAATCAAGAGAATCTTGATGGACATACACATTTCTGTCCTTTGCTTCTATTAATTACCTGTGAGACACTAGAACAATCACCTCCATTATTCATATATTTATTTCTGCTACTATAAAAATAACGTGGTTTTACCAAATAATACCTTAGTTCTACAGGAACTTTAAATTGTGTTTTTGGTGAGGTTCACTCCCAATACACTGGCTCACAGCCTGGCCCTTGTCCATAAAATAAATGCATAAAGTATATTTTAGCTTATGTTTTTGTGGTTAAATTGAAGATATTTATGATCTACATTTAAAATGTGAATTCAGAAATTTTAGTTTGTAGCATGTCTTCTCAAAAAAAAGGAAGGAGGATGGAAAGAGAGAGAGAGAGAAAGAAAGAAAGAAAGAAAGAAAGAAAGAAAGAAAGAAAGAAAGAAAGAAAACAAGCTAGCTCCAAACAATAAACAAAAACAAAAAGCAAAAATACCCCCTCTACTAAGAATCCAAGGTTCGGTTCGATCTGGCAATGGCAGATTTTACAATGATTTAAATGCATCAATAAGCAGTATTTTTTTCTTTTAAATTAACATATAAAGAGTTTCTATGAAAAATTCTACCCTAGATATTTGTTATTCATATCAGTTTGTCCCTGACAAACAAAACAAGTTGTTTAGTATAAATGAAAATTCTGCACAGATCTCAGAAGCTATTTTAATACCTAAGCTGCTTTAAAAGAGTAAGGAGAAAACGTACCTCTTCCATGATTTCTCCAGTTCCATTTTAATGACAAGAAGTTGACTACTTAAGCTTCTACCAGAATAAAGGGGAAAGACTGTTGCAAAAGTAGGAGAGAGAAAATTTACTTCCAGGCCCCAGCCTATGCATGTCAAAAATCCCTTTTGCAGGAGACAGGCTTTCAAGGCTCCATTTCCCAGTAAGTGTTAAAAAAAATATCTCCTTTACTCATGAAAGTACCTGAAGACCGTTTTAGTCAATCACCCTGGCAGCCAACCCTCTATGTATGAGAACCACTTCAAATGTTTCTTTCTACATGGTGGCCACTAAAATAGCTTCCTCTCTCAAAAAAAAAAAAAAAAAAAAAAAAAGGCACCAAACAGCTTTGGGAGGAATTTTTACAATCCAAATAGGCTTTTTCTAATCCTCTACTTGAATCAGTCTTCAAAGGAAAACTATCTTTGTGCCCTCAAGCTGTCTTGCATTTCCAGTGACATCTTGGGCTCCGTAATGACCATGTTTTCAGCCAAGGTCAGACTTGGTCTTTTTTCCTTAAAATAATAAATTTCTTTGCTTTAGGGAGATGCAGCTACTTAGACCCACTTAGCCACAGTATGCTTTTCTAATTTTGAATTCATATTCTGCATGGCTGTGGCATGGTTCTCAGCCCCCAGCATACGTTTAATTTCTGTGATTTATAACCTAGCCTCCTAGATGTATCTTTGAGACTGGGGACATTGACTAATTCATCTTTGCATCCCAGTGCCTGGCTCAGTGCATATGTATGGATTAAGCGATTACAAAATAACATAATAATTATTCAGAACTTTCTCCATTCCAGGTGCTATTATAAATGCTTTTCATCCTCATTGCAATCTCATGAGGTAGACACTATCTTTATTCCCATTTGACAGATGAGGAAACAGAAGCACAAAGAAGTGATTTTTCCAAGGTTATACAACAACTAGTAATTGCTGAGCTAGGATCAAACTCTGATCTGGAATCTCTTAAGTATTTTGACAATACCAAGTGTCTCAAGCCACGTTGGTGAAGAACATACTTAGTATCAAGCAAGGAGTTGGTAACTGAAGTCACCTATTCTCCTCAGAGTAGCATCAGATCCAAGTGGATCCTTTGGAAAAAGTTCAATTAGTGGGTTACCAGGTGGAGACAATTTTCCTGTAGCAAAGACTCCTGAGCATTTTTTCTCTATCCATGCCATCACTCACAAGAACAAACTATTATCCTCTTCCTCCTGGGCTACAGTTATTTCTATACACAGCAGTCAAAGCTGTTCTAAAAAACACATGAATGAACAAACAAAAATAACCTTTCTGCTTGTGTCATTCCCCTACTTCAAAGGCTTTATTATATATTCAAACAGGATAAAGTCAGGATCCTCCTCTGATTGTGGAAGGTCCTTTGTGAATACTCCGCTTGTCACTTCAGGCTCCTTGCAAGCTCATTTCCCATTCAGTACACTCTGTCTACTTTTGTTTCCTGGAAGGAACCAGCCTGTTTCTTAGCTTAGGATATTTGCTTAGGCTGATTCTTCTGCCAGGCACACTACCAACCTCCTACCCTTCCATTCACCCAACTAACACATTTCTACTCATCCTTCCTTTAGGTCTTAGCTTGGCCAGAAAAGACCTTCTTGGTATCTCTCAATCTCAGACCACATTAGGTTCTTCTAATGTGCACAGTCGTAGCTGTGTCTTGCTCTTCTAACAATTACTTTTTAAATATCTTTTTATCATCCTTGCCATGCATGAATGAATGAGTGGACATATGTTAAATAATTAATGTTGTGTTAGTTCTTGGAACCACTGCCTTCGAGATGATAAAGTATGTAGAACATGTCTTGAAAGCACCGTTAGCTGCTCAGGAGTCTTTGCTACAGGAAAATTATCTCCACCTGGTAACCCACTAATTGAATGTTTACTGAAATAGTTTACCCAAGGACGTGGACAATCAGAAAAAAGGTGGTATTATAATCATGGCTAATACATGCCAAACACTTAACTATGTACAAGGCATCATTCTAAGCACTGTACTAAGTGGCCATTTTTGTTTTTCCATTGGGCTTTTTCATGAAGTCAATTCAGAGGTCTCTCTCTCTCTACTAAAAGCTGACAAGAAGTAACAACAACAGTAGTAGTGTTGATGGTAACAGTAATGATAATGATGACGATGTGATGATAGAAGCTCACTGTATGCTATATTATTTATGTGCAGTATAATCATATGTGGTCCTAAGGATCACCCCATGAGATAGGTAATGGTATCACCCCACCATAGAGAAGAAAATGACACAGAAGGGGTAAGCAACTATCTAAATTTACATGGATAGTAAGGGCAGTACCAGGATTCAGATCAACTCAGTCTTGACACTCAGGGCCCATATTCTTAACCACTATGCTTGACAACATTTGTTCCAGTTAGATTTTGCTCAAAATTAGGTGACTCAAAACAACATGGTATCTCGATTTCATGGATTGACTGGGCTCAGTTGGTAGTTCTTGCTTGGAGTCTCTCATGAGGTTGTACTGAAATGTTGACTGGGGCCTTTGGTCATCTAAAAGTTCAGCTGGGCTGGATGGACACATCCAAGGGGGCTTACTTGTAGGACTGGCAGTTGCTGCTGCTGGAGGCTCATTAGCTGGAGAACCTACACATAACCTCCCCAGGTAGCTTGGGTTTCTCAGCATTGAGACTAGCTTTTGAAAAGAAACAGCCCATAGGGACCATTGCGAGATACTAAAGGAAGCTGCAAGATTTCATACAATTTGGTCTTGAAAGTTCAGAATATGATTTCTCTAACATTTTATCAACCAAGGAAGCATTCAGGACAGCCCAGGTTGAAGGGGAGAGGAATTAAACTCAACCACTCAATATTAGAAACAGCATCCTCTGGAAGGTATTGATAAAGGCCATCTTGGGAACTATCTACCACAACATTCTAGCTCTTTTCCTAATTCATTCACATTTGCAACTGATTCTCTTTAATGCTGATCTTTCTGAGTAAAAATGTAGGCCTTGCTACCCTCCTTGTATGTCTCATTGGGGAACAACTTTTGGTATCCTTTAGCCAAAACATAGACACAGTGATATTTAATTTGAGAAGGTCTTTGTTTGTCTTTTTTTTTTTTTTTTTTTTGCTTCAGGAAAGACGGTTCACTATCATTGTTATTTCAAGAGGCAAGTGGGAAAATCCTGCAGAATAAGCAGGAGCACTTCAAAGGACACTTCTTAAATCACTATCTGCAGAGATCACTTTTCCTTTTAAGCCTGTGAAGGAAGTTTGTTTGGCATTGCCTAACTTGCTGTGATGTAAATTCCTTCCTCGGTTTCCTTTCTTTCTTGATCCACATGTGAGCCTGGAGAGCATGTATCTTTCTGCATCCTCACAGTCAAACCTGAGTTGCTTTAGATACCTGTCCTCGGGCCATGCCTGCAGCAGTGCGGACTGTGGATCATTCAAAAGGATCAAGAAAGGTAGTTGGTAAGTTAGCTGGAAAATTCAGTGAAAGCAATAAATGACAAGTTGATCGACACACCTTGAATACAATTCAGTCTAACTAAAATAAATGAAACATACACTTATTTGCCAACTTTTAAATGTAAGGGCAAAGACTTTCCTTGGATTAAGAATTTATATACTGAGGTCCCAAGCAGTCATTCTTGTATACACTAAATTTATTATGAATCATCTTCGATGCCTAGTTTTTGAGTAAAATGACAGTATAAGGCAGAGCATATAATACTTCCAATTGTTTTTTAATGATTTTGCCAACCTGCAAAACAAAAAGTTTCTCTCTTTATCTAACGTCAGATTTAATTCTTTTTCTTCTCCAACTCATATTTCATTCGTTTATATAATATTTAATTAAATTATATATTTCAATAGTAAGTGTCAGAGGCACAAATGGGTTTGGAAACACCACATGTTTCTAACTGTACAATTCAATTGCTGAGAACAGAAGTGCTCAAACTAGAGAGTATCCTCCTAGCCACATGCCTCACTGTGTTGTGGGTCTCCACTGGAATTTCTAAGACAGAATGGAGAACATCAGTTAACCTGGTGTATTGGTTAGAGGTCAGTTAATAGACCTCTATTGATAACACAATAAAAGTTGTATTCTTTTGTTTTTTACTCTAGTTGTCACTTAATCTCTTTGATAACCATATTGTCCACAGTACAGAGGAGAATCTAGACTTTCAGCCTAATCTTTTTGTTGAAATTCTATGGAATCCAAGCCAAGTTCAAACAAAATTGATCATTTTTAAGACATGTTATTTGTGCCAGGTACTGTTTTAAGTGCATTATGTGCTTTATCTAATCTTATCCTTATAGTAACCCTATGAGGTAGAGTGTCAATTAGGAATTGCATTAAGCTGTTAGTGCAGAAATAACAGGGCCTTAAAAAGAGTTTAATTTTCTTGTAAAGAAAATGATTAAAAGTAATCAGTCCAGAGCTTGTGAGGTATCATTAGGAATTAATTCATCATGTGTGACTTTCATCTTCAAGAGCACTGTGTGATCTGAGATGACTATTGGATTTTTAGCAGCAAATGATAGGTGGGAGGAAAGTTCTCTGGGAGACTTATTAAGATCTAGAACTTGCAGGCCACACTTGCCTGTGAGGGAGATTGGGATATATATTTCTCAGCTGTGATATTTGATACTCAGCATAACATCTGGTTTCTTCTACACAGAAAAAGGAGGAGAATGATACTGAATGTCAACTAGCAGACTAGGACCCAGACAGTTCTTGTTACTGTCTCTATTTTACAGAGGAAAAAATGGGCTTATCAAGGTGAAGATCCTGATCACCCAGGTTGTAAGTGACAGGTCTAAAACTCATACCAATTAGCTGGGTGTGGTGATCTGCACCTGGAATCCCAGCTATTCGGGAGGTTAAGGCAGGAGAATTGCTTGAGTCCAGAAGGCAGAGGTTGCAGTGAGCTGAGATCATGCCATTGCACTCCAGCCTGGGTGACAGAATGAGACTGTGTCTAAAATAATAATAATAATAATAAGTAAATAAATTTCAGTTGTGGTGTTATGTTTAACCTTACAAACAACCCTGGGAAGTTGATATCATTAGCCCTAATTTTCAAGAAATTCAAACTTAGAAAGGTTAAGAACATGATTACACAGTAAGCACAGCAAGTAAGATCAGAGACTGAATAAAATCCTGGTTATCAGATTCCGAAGTGGAAGCTCCAAATCAACACACCATTTGGCGCTTTTGGGAAAGAGTCAATACAAATTCCAGATGTTGTCTCACCCCACTGTGCATGGAGCCTCCAGGGAATGATGCAGGAAAATATTATGAACTTATAAAAGTAATGTTTCATCAGCTTTCAATCTCTTTAAATTTTCTGATCATTCATTGTCTAAAATTTGTCTGATCATAGAAATCACCTAAGCTATTTGTTTAAAAAAGCAAATTTCCTCTTATATCCATTAGGATGGCTACTATGGAAAACAAATAACAAGTATTGGTGAGGATGTATAGAAACTGAAACTTTTGTGCACTGTTGGTGTGAATGTAAAATAAGACAGCTGCCGTGGAAAGTTATGAAGGTTCCTTAAAGAATTAAAAATAAAATTACTGTATGATCCAGCAATTTCAATTCTGGGAATATATTCAAAAGAATTTAAAGCAGGGATTCTAAGAGATATTTGTACACCCGTGTCCATGGCAGCATTGTTTACAGTAGCCACAAGGTAGTAGCAACCCAAGTGTCCATCAATAACAAATGGAAAACCAAAATGTAGTGTATAAATACAACAAAATATTAGTTAGCTTTAAAAAGGAAATTCCAACACATGCCACAACATAGATGTACCTTGAGGACTTTATGCTAAGGGAAATGAGCCAGACATACAAAGATAAATACAGTATGATTTCACTTATATTTGACTACCTTCAGTAGTCGAGTTCGTGAAGACAGAAGTAGAATGGTAGTTGCTGAGAAGAGGAAGAGGGAGAAAAGTGGAGTTGCTATTTAATGAGTATAGAGATTTAATTTTGCAAGGTGAGAAGAGTTCTGGAGACTGCTCAACAACGTGAATGCACTTAAGACTACTAAATTGAACACTTAAAAATGGCTAAGATGGTAAGTTTTATGGTGTGTGTATTTTACAATAAAAAATAAGAAAAAAAATGTTCCAGTTCTTTTCCCTAAAGATTATATTTAGTAGATCTGGGATGGAGCCAAGAAATCTGTATATTCAAAAACTGCCCCAGTTCATCCTTCTGATCAGACTACAGTAGAAAATAGACCTTTTACATGGCTTAATCAAGTGCTTTCTCTTTTAGTGCTGAATTCACAGAGATTTTGAAGGTGAAAACGTCTTTCCACAGTAGTTTTTGTAAAGCCTTTCCTTCCAAGAAGAAGAAGAAGAAGAAGAAAAAAACTACAAAACCTTGCTTATCCTTGATCTTCTGTGTTTTTCTTTTCTACAAAATAAATATAGAAACACCACAAGCAAACTATCAAACTCTGAGGTGCTTATCTTGAAACTTCAGCATTAAAAACTCATCCATAAAGTCAAGAAGCAAAGACTACAATAAAACAACAGAGAAGTTGGGCAAGCACTCCTTTCTGATTCATTCATTGGTTTCTCCTTTCGCTCATGGAGAGATCAGATGAATTCAGGGAGAAATGAAGGAATGTAGAATATCAGAAAAGCAGCTCACTCAGAAATTCTCTCTGAAGTCTGGCTTCCCTAGGCTTTGCTGCCTTAACTTTTATAAAAGAAAGTCTCAGTGATATAGAAGCCTCCACTGAGTGTTTTGGAAAGGGCTCGATGCAAAACAAACAAAACAAAACAAACAAACAAACAAACAAAAAAAACACGGGTTGAAATAGAATGGGTCCATAAGAAGGCAATGCTTCTTAATTTATCAAGACTTAATCACAGTGGAAAAGGGAGTTTCTACAAAGTTTTTAGTCCTTTTATGGAGCAATGCAATTATAACCAGGGACCCACATGGACCAGTCCCTGTACAGAGGTACATTGTACACAACAGCAAACATCTTATCTGCTAATTTCTATTTTTTGGTGTATTCTTTAATTTTCTATGTACTGATCATAATGCTTAAGTACAGAACTGCTTCTATGTAGACTAAATAACTAACTACACACAAATTGAGGGCATGCTCTTAAATGTTTTTTACTATTGAGGTAGGTGATCGATACAGTTTGATGTAGAACAGAGCTCCCCTATCTTTAGTGAGCTTCAGAATCCTCTGGAAGTCTTGTTAAGATGCAAATTTCTGGGATGCACAGGCAGAGATTCTGATTTGGTAGGTCTAGAGTAGGGCCTGAGAAACTGTATTTTTAACTATTTCCCATGTCGTGCTGACAGTGCCCATCCATAAACATGATTTGGGTAGTACTATTCCAGAGTAGTGGTTATCATACAATTTGGTCTCAGGATCCCTTTTTACTCTTAATAGTTATGGAGGAAGCCAGGTGCAGTGACTCATGCCTGTAATCCCAGCACTTTAGGAGGCCGAGGCAGGAGGATTGCTTGAGCCCAGGAGTTTAAGACCAGCCTGGGCAACAGGGTAAAATCCCATCTCTATAAAAAAATACAAAACTTAGCTGGGTGTGGTGGCATACACCCCTAGTTCCAGCAACTCAGGAAGCTGAGGTGGGAGGATTGCTTGAGCGTGGGAGGTCAGGCTGCAGTGATCTGTGATGGTACTATTGCACACCAGCTGCCTGGGTGACACAGAGTAAGACCCTATCTCAAACAAAAAAGAAAGAAAGAAAGAAAGAAAGAAAATATTGTAAGGGATTCTAAATAACTTTGTTCATCTATTGATATCTGTTAATATTTATTGCATTAGAAATTAAAATTGAAAAATTAAAAATATTTTAAAATTTAACAGCAGTAAACCCCATATGTTAACATAAATGGCATATTTTTTTAAAAACTATATTTTCCAAAACAAAAAAAATTATCAAGAAAAGTGGCTTATTTTATGATTTTAAATCTCTTTAATGTCTAGCTTAATAGAAGAAAATTTTAGTTTCAATATATGCTTTTGCATCCAAACTTTTATGATATGTTATCCTGCTTGAAGCGTATGAAGAAAATTTGCTCTTATATAGATATGCAGTTGGAAAGGGGGGAAATGTTATATTATATGATAATATTATGGTATTATAATAGTCTTTTAAGATAATCATGGATATTTTTCTTTGGTACTAAAAACTCAAAACATAATAGGTTCTTAAAATTTAGTTGCAGTATTTCTCTGAAATCTTATCAATGGTTATCTGAAAATCAATTGGTCTATCTTCCACTGTGAATGGTCTTATAATTCATACAAGCTTTTGTAATATCATGAACTATTCATTGGAAAATACTGGTTCACTGAATTAAGGATACTTTTGAAATGCTGACATATTTCACTGTGTCATATAAAAATAGCGGTTTTCGAATATTACTACCAATAACATCAGAAAAGTCTGTAAGTATTGAAAATCTGTCAAGCTAAAGTTTTCAAAAATTTAAATTTTTCACTTGAAAGCTTGAGCTCTATTATTGGCAGCAAATACTACTGGTTATTTTCCTTGGAAGGGATACCCTCATTTTTATTTTGTTTTGCTTTACAAAAGGGTTGCAAAATACCAAATCTGAATAACCATAGTTTGTTAGTTTTTTATTTAAGTAAAAAAGGTGGCTCATGCAGCTTGCCATTTGATTCACAATTACAATATATGTACTTTCCATTTTGTTACATGGGATATTACATGTGCTCAAGGGTTTAAATACAATTAATAACTTTTCACTGGCTTCTTAATGACATTATTCAGCAAATGGCCATTCTTTTATTTTACCATGTACATACGGCAACAAATAAAACAATGGCTACTTCGTATATTTTGGTACCACTGCCTTGGCTTCTTGCTAAGGAAGCAGCAGTACTACTCATCATTGTTTTTGCAGCATTAATGCAAATGTCAACACAATGAAAAAGAAGAATGTTTTATTATTTTTTGAAAATAATTTTGAACACAACCCTAAACGAGTCATAGAAGAGCACCAGGGGTCTATGGACCCCACTATGGGAAATACTTTTCTAGAGAACAATATAGAGCAGACATTGAAAATCAACTTGCAAATAGTTTGGCCTACAAATATATTTTATTTGGCCATCACAGCACTTAAAAATTAAATTGAATTATCTGTAAACATTTAAAATTAAAAGATTTCGTATCAAAATATGGCTTTCAGACTTTTCTTGGTAGATCATAGAACTGGTAGCATCGGCTCCTCATTTCTTCATGGTAATGGTAGGTTTTGACTACCCCTTTTACATGAGGCAAACTTCTCAGTTGTTAATAGTTCCCATTTTCATTCATTACATTTACTGTCGTAGGTGCAAACCAATCTGCATCCGCAAATCATGGTATCACAAAAAAATGAAAATGCCTTTGAGTTGGATATGCCGTGAGTTAAACTGCAACTCTTCCACCTTACTAGCTATGTGACTTGTGACGTTAGCTCAATCTTTCTTATTCTTGGTTTCTTATGTTCCAAATGAGGATAATAATATGAGAGTTGTAAGGATTAAATGAGATTCTGAAAATAAAGCACTTAGCTCAGAGTCTGTCAAATCTGTAAGTGCATAATAAATATTGGTTCTGTTGGTGGTGCCAGTTACAACAGAGCCACATGTTCACTTAATCCTCATTATAACCCTATGAGGTGATTCCATTTTAGAGATGAGGAAAATGAGGCATAGAAAAATTAAACCACTTTCCCAGAATAGCACAATCAATCGACAGCAACAGCTTTAATGCCACTACTAATAAAAATGAGACAACAATGCCATATACTGAGCACTCATCATATTGCAGGCTCTACACTAATAGTTTTCTATTTATCATCTCATTTAATCTTTACAACACCTTGTCCTGCAGGTATCTTACTCACATTATGCAGATGGAAAAACTGAGGACCAGGAAATTGGAGAGATTTTCTTAAGATCAATAGCAGATCCTGGACTTGAACCCAAATATGGCTCCAGAATTTTTTGTCCTTAGCAGTCCCAAGTCTCAGTGCTTGTTATATACTGTTATGGTTAATACTGAGTGTCGATTTGATTGGATTGAAGGATGTAAAGTATTGTTTCTGTGAGGATGTTGCCAAGGAGATTAACATTTAAGTCAGTGGACTAAGGCAGACCCATCCTCAAACTGGGGTGGGCACCATCTAATCAGCTGCCAGCATGGCCAGCATAAAAGCAGACAGAAGAACGTGAAAAGACTAGACTGGCTTAAATTTTTGGCTTACACCTTTCTCCTGAGCTGGATCCTTCCTGCCCTCGAACATTGGACTCCAAGTTCTTCAGCTTTGGGACTTGGACTGGCTTCCCTGCTCCTCAGCTTGCAGATGGCCTTTTGTGGGACATCACCTTGTGACTGTGTGAGTCAATACTCCTTAATAAACTCCGCTTTATGTATACATCTATCCTATTAGTTCTGTCCTTCCAGAGAACCCTGGTTAATACATACAAATACTAGTAGGTGCTGAAATATGGTTGTATCTGTCTCTACTGGATACTAGGTTTATTGCTATGTGGGGGCATCTGCAAAGAAGAAATCTGTGCTACTTACTGCAACTTGTAGATGCCAGATCACATAGAGGCTTCTTTCTGTGAAACCCGCCAATACGTGCCAATAAAAAGAACAGGAACATCTACAACACCCTAAATGTTTCAATACAATGAATTTGTAATGTATTATCTCACCTTGTTTTGGTACAGAGAACGGTTTAACGCTCACAAAAATTTCAACGTTTGTAGAAATAAATACTTCCATCTTTACAAATATGTGATGATTTATGAATCATATAACAAAGCATAATTAACTTGCTGTGAAAAATTAAGAGACTATGAACATGGCTATTTTTTTCTTTTGTCAAATCTAGAGGTTTTAAATAATAAAATAAATTTACAGTATGTTATAAAAAAGATTATTCTGCTTTCTGACTGTAACTAGAACCACCTGAATTTTGCTATCAAGTACTATCAAGTTTCCAAAAACCTTCCCTGACATTATAATATTTTGAATTTAGGTCACATTTCTAGGCAGTTGACATTCTCTCTATTTGCAATTAAATTCTGAAGTTTTCACACACTCTCTGGACCATCATAACATTTCCTATCTTTTCATAAGTTGAAGAATGATCTGGCTTGGATTAATTGGATCTCAAAGGCTAAAAATTACTGTTATTTCTGGTATTTTATTTCATTTTATCTTTATTTTGTTGTCAAACCTTACTGGCAATGAAACATCACAATAAACTCACACTTTAAACTGTTTTAAAAATGAGAATAACAATTACACATAGGATGATGCCAAACTGCCCCTGAAAGGCCGTGGAAAGCACTGATGATGACAAAACGCTAAGCTATTAAATGAGAAGTGGGTAGCTCAGTTGTGTAAATGACCAGATATCAAGACATCTGGGTAATTAACTGAACGCTTACCTTTTTATGGTAATTAATGCTGCATTGACACCATCAAACAAGGGTTCGTTTTGCAGACGGAGAGGTCATCATTATGAAATGCTTTGCTATGTGTCTCGTATTGGTGTGTACAATGCATTATCTCTTATAACTACCTTAGTAGAAACATAAGTTATCATCTTCATATTACAGATGAAGAAACAGCCTTATATCAAGAAACTTTCCACCAATCACAGAGCTAGCAACTGGTAAGGCTGAGATTTGAATGTGTTTCTGTTTACATTCAAAGTCTAAGCTTTTCTCATATTGGAGGCATGGTACAGATCAGGTGCTGCAAATGGAAATGGCCAGGGTCCAGGTGGATTGCCTGAATTTGTGAACATGATCATGTTTCAGACCATGGGGAATGGCCAGCTATGTGAAAAACTGGAGATTGCATGCCTTACCTGACAGCTTTCAAATCCAGAGTTCTAAAAAGCATGACGCAGGAAAACAAAACATAACGACCTTGTCTTGCCAGTTGTTTAGTTTGTCACAATGATGTAGACAAAGCAAAAATAACCCTTTATGTATGAATTTCTTTTTCTATTTAGTAACTAGCTGTTTAAACTTCTGAAATCTGTTTAATAAGAATTTATCAGGCCAGGCATGGTGGCTCACATCTGTAATCTCAGCACTTTGGGAGTCTGAGGATGGCTTGAGCCCAAAAGTTCAAGATCAGCCTGGGCAACATAGTGAGACCCTGTCTCTATCAAAATAAAATAAAATAAAATAAAATGGCCACAAATGGTGGATGCCTGAGCTCAGGAGGTTGAAGTTGCAGTGACCCATGATCATGCCACTGTACTCCAGACTAGCTGATAGTGAGAACCCATTTTTTTTTTTAAAGGAAATTATCAGTGAAGGAAAGGTCTCCATTTTACTGATCTTGAGTGAATTACAGATTAAAAGTTTAAAAGCAGTGACTGGAGAGATGGCCAATGATTCCAAACTTTCCTCTTAAATGCTTAATGGCTTTTTACTATAGCAAAATACATATTTTAGTATTTAAAGTTTCCTAGAAATTATAGTTCAGTGGTGAACTACCATCAGGCAAGTAGCCAATGAGAAGGTCTGAATCATATAGTGGTATAAAGAACTGGGCATTTGAATTTAATTGACTGAATATAGAATTCTTTATCAGGTATATGCAAAGCCTTTTACAATAACTACAATTTGCTTACATTTATTGGAGTGTCAAAAGAAAGAGAAGAATTGAAATATCTTAGATGCTTTCTGGTAAATATGGCGAGTAAAAATTGGGTTTCAATATTGTATAAAGAATGGCTCAGTATCAGGTACACTCATCTAAATTCTGACTTTGTCAGTAGAGGCAAAAAACGGATGGACTTTTGCTAATTCTCTAAGTAAGCCAGTGGCAAAGTACAACAAAAACACAGATTTATTTAGGCCACTATTAACACATGTAGTGTGGGTTAGGGTAGAGCAACTTATCATAAACAAGTGGGTTGTTTTGAAAATAACTGGCTGGAATCAGTTAAATACGTGTCAAAGCCAGCTGGCAAGTTGATGGCATTTACCCTTGTGTGTGACAAGATAGTTGAGTTGACCACCAAAAGAGATTTTGTAGCCTATAGCTGTGGAAATTGTTAAGAGAAAAGACAGTTATTTGTTCTGGGCGGAATAGAGGCTCCAGAGGCTGGGGACTACAACCCATGGACCTTTTCATTGCTACTTTGTGTGTAGATGCAGCCACATTCACCTCCTTAAAATTCCAATAACCTTCCTGCCTTTGCAAGATCATGTGTTGCCATGGAATGTAATCAAAGGATGGGTTAAAATAGCCTTGGTTATGATTCCTGCCTTGAAATTAAACCCCAGCAAGCAAATTGTTTCCTTTTTCCCTGAGAAGATTTAAAATCCAATTTATTTGAAGTTTCTATTTAAACTGAAAACACTGTAGCATCTCATGCAAAGTGAAATCAATCTCTTTAGAAATAGGGAGAGGAGAAAGTAGAAGGGGAGAATGTGCTCCAAGTGTATGAAGATTAAAACTTGCTTTTTCAAAGATTTTGAAACATGAGAAACTACCTCTGCCTCTAAGATTAATGATGGATCCTTGGGACGGAGTCATTCTGTTTAACTGCTTTCCTGGTTGCTTAATAGGCATCTTAAACTTAATATATCTAAACCCAAACTCCTCATTCTGCTTCTGCCCAGCTTCTTTCTCTCCTAAGTTTGATCATTCAGAAAACAGAACCAACAACCTAGTTGCTTATGCCAACCCCCAGAAATCATCTTTTGTTCCTCCTTTCACCTCACCCCCAAATCCAATGCATTGAATCTTATCTCTGTGACATATCCCAAATTAATTCCTCTCTGCTACTCTTACCCTGGCTCATCCCCTTTTACCTAGACCACTGCAATAGCCAACTAACTGTTTCCCTTGCTTCCACTCTTGCTCTAGATATTCCATTCATTACTCAGTAATGATAGTGATCCTTCTAAAACTACGCTGTTCAATGTGGTAGCCACTAGGCAGAGCACCTTCTGATCCCTGGAAAGGTGGCTGGTTCCAATTGAGATGTGCTATAAGTCTGAATTACACACTGGATTTTAAGATTTATTACAAATAAAAATAATGTAAAATAGCTCATTAATAATTTTTATATTGATTACATGTTGAAATGACAATAATTTGGATGCATTTGGAGTAAAGCAATATCAAAATTAAGTTCATCTGTCTTTTTACTTTCGAATGTAGCTACTAGAAATTGTAGAGTCATGTGTGATTCACACTGTATTTTCATTGGACAGTGTTATTGTAAAATGTATATATCAGATGGTGTTCCTGTCTTGCTTAAAATCCTTCAGTGACTTCCCAAGGCATGAAATAAAGCTTCATACCTCAGTCTAGAGAGCCGTAAGTGACCTGGCTCCAACCTCCTATTGTTTCTCTCTATAAACTTCGGGCTCCAGTGACACTGGCCCTTTGCCTGTTTTTTAACATGTGAAAGGCATTGTCCTCTCAAAGGCTTAGCTCTTGCTGTTCCCTCTGCTCCAAAGGCTTCTCTCCCACGCGTTTACCTATATCAGCCCCACAGAATCTGTTTCAGGGAGATATTTTTCAAACCACCCTAGGTAAAGTAAACCCCAACTCTTCCAACCACATCTCCCTGTCTGCTCTTCTTTATAACAACTAGCATTCTCTGAAATTACCTTGCTGCTCATTTATTTTATGTCTTCTTCTCCCATTCCATCCATGCCAACTGGGACAAAATCCCTCTGTAACAGAGTAGTGAGTGAGCTAAATATAACTTCGCAATCAGAGGCTACAACTGAGCACATAGTAAGTGTTCAGTAAATATTTGCTGAATGGAATAATGAGCAAGCTGTAAATGGATTTTGTAATCCATGAAGCATTATATAGATCAGGGTATATATTGTCTATGGTTAATTTTCTGCTACAAGAGAACAGCTGAATAGATTTGAAAGAGATCATATGTGATTCTTGGTCTACCAAGCCAAAAATGTCTGTTCTTTACAGAAAATGTTTATTGACCCTCGATATATGTGTCAATTTTTTAAAGTTATGTGAGATCCTTTATGAGTTGCGCCTTGTCTGTCTCCAGTGTGTGCTGAGTTACTTCCTTACTTCCATTCTGGGCTGTAGCTGAGCTAGACCACTTGCTGAGGCCTGGATGCACCTTTTAATTTTTATTATCCCTTTTTATTTGAGAATTCCTGAGTTGAGAATATCTGTCTTCCCTAGGTTTGCCAAAGACCTATATTGGTTGCAAGAAACAATAGAATTGATTTCAACCGGCTTAAGAAAGAAGTAATTTAGTGGCTCCATGAATTAAACAGTCCAGGGATAGGACTAACTTCAGGCACTTCCAAGACCACAGGCTTAAACTGTGTCAACAGAATCTGGTTTCTTTCTCTCCATTGCTCTGTTCTTCCCCTAACGTTAGCTCAAATCCCAGGCAGATTTTCTACTTGTGGTGGCAAGAAGGCTTCCAGGAGCTCTGAAAGTCCTGAATCCATCACCTTGGCTAGAAGAATGTCTTGTTTAAATTGGCTTGGAACTAGGTTAATATCAGCTTGCTGGGTGAGGTCTGCAGACAGTACTACCAAAAGACAGAGAGTAGAGGAGATTATTTTCTTGAGAAAATCAGGACTTTTAAACCAGGAGAAGCAGGCAGTGAAAACTGTGTGGCAAAGCTCATGGATACCTGCTACCTCATCCCTTAAGACTTGATGGAAATGTTATCCCCTTTTGTAAGTTTTCACTGACCAATTTGCCACTCTTCTAGGTGATTTCTGCACCATTCTCATCTCCGTGGCCTTTACTGTATGTCAGCCCCGCCAACCCATGTGGTGAGAATTGGTTAACTTGCCTCTCATTTGCAGAGGCTTCCAGCTTCGTTTCTTCTTGGTGTTTACAATATCCAAATACAGTGCCTGATGTACAGGAGAAGCCCAGTAAATGCAGAATGAATGTTCAAGAATGTATGCTGGATCTCTTTTTTTGAGTAACAGATTCTGTGTAAAACTTGTATCTTAGGAGAATTACTCTAGTAGGGTGAATGTGTGAAGATTTCAGCTAGAAGACCATTACTGTGTTCCAGGACAAAATGAAGAGGAATGAGTCAAAGATGCTGGGCCATGGCAGTAAGAAAAATGATGAAGGGACTTGATATTTCTCTGTATCAATGATTTAGAGATAAATCTCTAAATTATTGATCAAAAACTTAGACCAATTAAAAAAGCTACCACATATTGATATTTGCCCATGTGCTAGGAACCGTGTAATCTGCTTTATATAAATTAACAAATTAGAGTCTCCCAATACCCCTGGAGGTAAGGTAATGGTCTAAATTTAGAGTAAAGAAAGAGTTTCAGTAATGTTAAGCAAGCTGTTCAAGGTTATGCAGTGAGTTAGGGTAGAATTTAGATCTGAATGCAACTCTGCCTCTAATGGATGTGTAGTCATGAAAGTTAAAAGAGGTATGTAACATCATTCAATTCTTCTAACAGTCTTTTAGATCCCAAGATGAGTGACTTTGAGAATGAAGGTCTCTATTAGTTTCAGCAGTTTGAGCAAGACGCCACTTGTTTGAGGTAATACTCTTCAGACACTTAATAGATGAAAACACTCACTGTTGATAGACTCCCCGGTCCATTGTCACAGTAAGGTCTCAGTCGGTCTCCCTGATGGTGCCAGATAATGTCAGAATTCAGATAAAAGTCAAGAGTTGAATAAAGAGCTCATGGCTTTGCTGTCACGGAATCAACTCTCAAATCCAGCAGTCAGAGAGATATTGAAAGTCAACCATGTATGTTCAAAAAAATGACAGTTTATGTATTAGTTTGTTTTCACAAGGCTAATAAAGACATATCGGAGACTGAGTAATTTATAAATAAAAGAGGTTTAATGGACTCACAGCTCCACATGGCTGGGGCGGCCTCACAACCATGGTGGAAGGCAAGGAGGAGCAAAACACATCTTACATGGCAGCAGGCAAGAGAGAACGAGAGAACCAAGCAAAAGGGGTTTCTCCTTATAAAACCAGCATATCTCATGAGACATATTCACTACCACAAGAGAACAGTATGGGGGAAACTGTCCCTTGATTCAATTGTCTCTCACTAGGTCCCACCTACAACATGTGGGAATTATGGAAGCTACAATTCAAGATGAGATTTAAGTGGGGACACAGCCAAACCATACCAGTTTATAAGGTGATCAAACTTACAGGGATTCCTATAGTACTTATGGCCTCATTATTTGCTGTATGAAACAATAGTTACTGACAATCAACTGGATTTCTGGACTACTTCTTGCTCTCAAAGAGTTAATAATATAAAAAGGATGAAAGAAACAGCTAGGGTTCTGAGGATTTGAGAGGGTCATAAAATACTAGAAGGGACATTACAGATCATTTAGGTCAGTAGTTCTCAAGCCTTAATGTGCTTCAGAATGACCTGGAGGACATTGTTATAACACAGGTTATTGCACCCCACTCACAAACTTTCTGATTCAGTTGGTCCTGAGTAGACCCCAAGAATTTACACTTCTAAATAAGTTTCCATGTCTTACTGATGTTATTTGCATGTGGACCACACGTTGAGAGCCACTGATTTAGGCCAAGCACTTCACTGTGCAAATGAGAGAATACAAGCTTAGAGAAGTGAAAGACTTGTTTCAAACCATGTTAGCTAATGTCACAGCTTAAAATGAGGGCTCCTCCCTAATGTGGTGATGTGTGTGTGTGTGTATGTGTGTGCGCGTGCATGTGTTTGAGTGTGAATGTGTATGTGTGAATGTATGTATATATATTTATTTTTCTGGCCTATAAAATATCTATTGCCCCTTGTTCTGATTTAACAATGCCTCCCCTCTTCTAAGTCCCTATGATTTGAATGAAGTTGGTATCACAGCCACCTGCAGAGAAAAGAGTCTGAAAAATACTAGAAATACCTTCAGAATTCACATAGCCCCTCTGATTGAGCATGTCCATTTTCCAGAATCTATCCTATAAATATAGTCTCACATTATATAAAGATATCAAGTATTGCGTTTATCTCAGCATTGCTTTACTAAGAAGAAAACAGCAAAATACCGAAAGGTCCACCAAGAAGAGACTGTTCAATTGAATCATCATAGATGCCTATAATGGAATCTCATGTAGCTATTTCATAAAATAAGAGAGATGTGCTGACATTGATTTCTGGAAGTCTTGCATTTAGGACATTAAAAGAGCTATAAGATCTAAGAGGTGAGAAAAAGCAAGATGTAAATAATGTCTAAAGCTGTCATTTATAGAGAGTAGAAATATGTGTATTCACATATATGTACAGCCAATATATTAGCATATATGTGTATGGAGCTACAGTTTGTATGGTATAGCAATATATATATATACACACACACATATATGTACATAAATATATATGTATATATATACACACATATATGTTTATGTATATATGTGTATATATACATAAATGTATATGTGTATATATACACATATATACATATATACACATATATACATATATACACATATATACACATATACACATATATACACATATATACATATGTGTATATGTATATATACATATACACATGTTTATATGTATATATACATATACACATATATACATATGTGTATATATACATATATAAATATATATGTGTATATATATACACATATACATAAATGTATATGTGTATATATACATATATATTTATGTGTATATATATACATATATATTTATATGTGTATATATACACATATATAACATAAAAGTGTATATATGACTACTAAAATGTATTTCAATATTTCATAAAATTGATTTTAATATTGGAGTCTTTAATATAGAAATATAGAATTGGGTATTTCCACATACAACACATACCTTTTTCAAATAATCATTTATTCACTTAAGTAACATTTTTTGATTTTGTGTACATTTACATATTATAGTTCAGGTTGTTCTTATGTTAAATCTGATAACTTGCTGGTTGTTTCAAAGTGGAACAGAAGTTGAGGACCACTTGCAATAATGTCTTAGAATTGATAGGCTCAATCTACGAAAACGTTTTATTCATCATATTTTATAGCTAATTAATTACCATGGCACAGAAATGATTCCAGAATGTAAGGAAAGAGTCATTCTTTCAGCATTTAGCTTTTATGGAAGGTGAATAAATATTCACTGAGAAAGAGTCCCATATTTTGCAGAATCTAAGCCTTACTGAAAGTAACATTTACTTTTTTTTTCTTACTTCCACTTTATGTCATAGATGCTGCTAGATGTTTTATCAAACAGTTTGCTGAACGTGTTCCAGATATCTCATTTAGAACGGGCCTGCTGACTTTCTTGCTGAGGACCATGAGCAGACCAAATAAATATGCACAGGTGCCTTGAGCACATTATAAGCATCACTGAGAATTCTCCTCAACTTTTCTGTCAGCTTGCCATACCATGTTCCAATTTGTTAAACAAAGAGAGTGGCAAAGTTAGGAATACCTAATGAGACAGCAAATGCTGCTGCTGTTACCTATGAGAATTCAGAAATCACAAGGAATATGTCTGCCCATACCTCCAAGGACTAACTTCAGTCTTGATATCTGATAATCCTCTTTGCTCTAAATTTCATTCCACAATTTAAAACACTTTCCCATTTTCTGCTGGACAAAGCGCAAGATCCAAATCTCTCATGAATAAATGAATGATTTCCAAGCCATTAGTGGAACTATTTCCATGATGGTCCATACACCTCATTCTAAACTCAAATTATAAAACTTAAGTTAAAATGACAATGAGTTACCTCTATACAACCAACAATATATATGTTTCAAAATCTAAACCTGATAATACCAAGTATTGGTAGAACCTCTTTGGAACACTGGCTGTATCTTCTAAAGCTGAAAAAATATATATTCTCTGACCCAGAAATTCCACTCTTAGGCTTATATCCAACAGAAATATTTATATATGTTTGCCAAAAGATATATAAAGAATGTCTACAAAAGCTCTGTTTATGCCTGTAATCCCAGAACTTTGGGAGGCTGAGGTGGGCAGACCACCTGAGGTCAAGAGTTTGAGACCAGCCTGGCCAACATGGTGAAACCCCATCTCTACTAAAAAAAAAAAAAAAAAATTAACCAGACATGGTGTCACATGCCTGTAATCCCAGCTACTCAGGAGGTTGAGGCAAAAGAATCACTTGAACCCAGGAGGCAAAGGGTGCAGTGAGCCAAGATCATACTATTGTACTCCAGCCTGGGTGATAAGAGCAAAACTCCACATCCAAAAAGAATTTTTTAAAAAAGCACTATTTATAATAGTCCCAAGCTGGAATCTACTTGAAAGCCCCTCAAAAGTAGAGTCAATTTTTAAAATGTGGTACATTCATTTTGTGGAATTCAATATAGTAATGAGAATGAAAAGAAATAAGTATTATATACAACAATATGGATGAATCTCACAAATTATGTTAAAATATATTTAAAAAGTATATGCTATATATAAAATATATAATTGTGTTATATAATTTATAGTTCAAAATAATAGAAACTAATATACGGTATTAAAAGTCAGGATAGTAGGTACCCTTGGGGGTTGAAAGGAGACACAAGGGGGTTCTCTGAGATGTTGATCACATTCTGTTTCTTCATCTGACTGGTGAGTACATGGGTGTACTTACCTTGTGTAAATTCCAGCAGCTTTTTAGTATTTATGTTATACATTGATCAAAATAATAAAAATTAGCCATTTTGATAGAATGTACTCATTTTATCTTATTACTAATAACTATGCTAATATTGGCACAAAATACTCATAATTATAACTAATATTGGTATAAAAATTTTCTGGTTACAAATGGGTTCTATATAACCTTTAAAAAAATGTCTTGGATCCTGGTAACAAATCCTATCAATGTAAGAGGATGGGTATTAGAAAATAATTCTCGGTAAATTTAGCTGTGGCTCCAGGTCATAGCATACCTTTTAGCCACAACTATTGAATAAGCAATGGATATCTATGAAGCCACCTTAAGTCAATTTGAAAAATTGTATTTATTAGCCTTTTAAAATCATATGAAACTATTCATTATTACTCTACACTTCCAAATATGTAAAAACAGATGTAAAATTTAAGGTAGTTAAACTGGAATTCTTCACACCTTTGTATACCACCTCAGATTCCCCAGTGTCTCATCTCTGCATTTTTAAAGACTGGTTGAGTTCCATGCTTCCCTTTCATAACCTTTGTGCTAAACAGGACAGGTTCCAAGCACTTTTGTCACTGTGTTGAATGGCTGCAGGTTTGTGAAGACTGTAGCTATCTCAAACTTAACAGCTGAAGGTCAGGCCCTTTAAAATGAGAAGCCAGCATTTAAGAAGTGGCTCTGGAGATTGAGACTGGAATCTTTTCACATCTGACCCTGAGCAAGAGAGATTTTCAATTTCAACATCAATGGTGAACTCATAAAACCAGAGCTCCTTTGATAAAGAAGTAGGACCTTGGCTAATCAGTTCAGCATATCTCATCTCAGCTGTGAGGAACTCTCCACTTTTCTAATGTAAAATAGGAAAAATGCAGCCATACTGAAAAAAACAAAGCCACACTAATGTGATAAACAAGAACTTTGTCCTGGTAGTAAATTTTATCTTTGCCATTTTCATTGCTTCTCTCTTGGGTGTATTTCCTCCTCTACTAGAAACCATATCTTAGTGATGATTTTTTTGGCTTAATCTCTTGTATGCCTTTTCATGTATGACCTCTGAATTTGCTTTTCATGAGAAGGAATAGAAATGGTTGGGAATATAGTTAGATAATTTCCAAGGATTTATAAAGCCAAGATGCAGCACCTGCTATACTCCCACGTAAACCCGGTTCTTTTGACAACCGCTGCATTAAACTATTTCAGGTTACTAGAGATGAAGTCTGCACACTGAGTTCGTACCTTAGTGAATTTGACTCTGCTAGATTCTACCAGACAACTTCCAAAGCTTTTGAATCAAGTTTTGACAGCCGAATAACTCTGGCTTGCTTCTATGGATGGTACAGCCAACTCACCATAGTTCTTAGTAATGGGACACAGGTGTGGAAATCAACCTCCAGGCAAAGCTTGAGATTCACAAATGGATGAATGGGTGTTTCATTCCTATTGCAACCCCTGTTTCTAGCCCCTTTAGAGAAGTGAAAGAGCCTAGTATAGCGATGAAAATAAAGGCTCTGGAAACACACAGACTTATATCCTAAGTAATCTTAGTAACTTTGGTTTACTCAATTTTTGTTTCATTGTTTATATATGGGACCAATAATAACATACTATTATTATGGTATTAGACAATAGTTCTGTAAAGTGTCTAGGAAATTATTTGACAATTGTAATCAAGAAGTAGGATAGCTTGGTATTTTATTTATCTGGGTGATACATTCTCTTGCAGATATACACTTAATACTAGACCCTAAGCTAGTCCACTTTGCTTATGTTGACCTTTATCTCCTTGAAAACTTTTTTCACTCAACAAATGTTTATCCAGCACCTTCCATGTTTCGAGCATTATTAGGCCCTGGGGATATAGTATAGAAAAAGTTAGAAAAGGTTATACTCCTCTTGGAGGTTGTATACAACAACAAAGCTAGTTGATGGAGTAGCTGGAGATGGGGAATGAGCATGCTGCCTTAAGTAGGGAAGGCCTCTTTGGAGTCTTTTCTGAGCACAAAGCACACTGGAAAGCTAAGTGATCAAGGACTGGAGAAACATTTCCTTTGCATAACGTTACTTGCCTGCACTAGGTCTACGACGGCAGACAACTGCAGAGACCTGAGGCTTGGTATCTCAGGTAATCATTCTACCTTTGACCAATTCCAGGTGACAAGGATGCAAACCAAACAACAAGGCTGCTGCTGTCTGGTGGCAAGTTTCATGATGAAAACAATACCCACTAGTAGGACCACTAGATTTTTGGTGTCTGGTGATGAGTGCTATAAACATAAAAATAGACTGGAAAGTTAAGAAAAGAATCCCATGTAGCAAGTTGTACAGCTAAGGCATAGCAAAATATTATTCATTTTCTATCTGTCCTGGATTGTCTGTCATCAATTCACATCAAAATAATCACTGTAATCAATCATCGTACCCTTCTCCATTTCCTCTTGGTCACTGGGAAGAAGCTTACCACTGTATATCCTAGAATCCTATTCCTCATAGATTTCCTAGCTAGATACAGTCAGTGAGAGGCACCTGAGTGAAGTTTGGAAGCTGGAAGAGAAATACATGCCATTATTCTCTGGTGGAAGTTTTAAGCAGGCAGTTCAGAGCAACAGTTTCCCTGAGCTACTGAAGATTCTCAAGTAGCTGGGGCAAATGGGCAATGCTTTCCCTCACAATTTGTGGTTTCCTCTGAAAATCAATCACTTTGATCTTGAAAGCAGCTGGGATCATTAACTCCAACTTGTTGGCAGTTACTTTGAGATTTTTTGAAAGTTAACTCCTAAAAATGTCCTCACTCCTCCCCCCTCAGCTCTCATGCCAGTCATGTAAGCCTGTCATTCCTATATTAAATGTCTAGCTAATCAAAATGTCTAGAGTGCCTTCTATATTTCTGTTCAAAGCTTGAACAATATGCCAATTCCTTATTCTTCATTAGTCAATGTAACTTATTAGACAAGTAGGCACTTATCCAAAAAGTTGCCATCACTTATTAGGCATATATGATATTCCAGACATTGAGCCAGCTGATTTACAGGCATTTTATGTTTTCAGTTGAGATAATTATGTATTTACACGCAATTGTAAAAATTAATAGAGACCCTATATACCCTTTATCCAGTTTCTTTCCACAATAATATTTTGCTAAACTACAATATCACAACCAGTATATAGATACATAGATATTAATACAATCTACTAATCTTGTTCAAATTTCCCCCATTTGACTTGTGTTTGTGTGTGTGTGTGTTTAGTTCTAAACAACTTTGTCACATGTAGAAGGCTTGTGTGTACACCTGTATTAGTATGTTCTCATGCTGTTAATAAAGACATACACAAAACCGGGTAATTTATAAAGGAAAGAGGTTTAATTGACTCACAGTTCCACATGGCTGGGGAGGCCTCACAATTACAGCTGCAGGCAAATGAGGAGCAAAGTGACTTCTTACATGGTGGCAGGCAAGAGAGCTTGTATGGGGAAACTCCCATTTACAGAACCATCAGATCTTGTGAGACTTATTCAGTATCATGAAAACGGTATGGGGAAAAACATCCCCATGATTCAATTATCTCCACCCTTGACATGAGGGGATTATTACAATTCAAGATGAAATGTGGGTGGGGACACACCCAAACCATATCATTTTGTCCCTGGTCCCTCCCAAATCTCATGTCCTCATATTTCAAAACCAATCATGTCTCCCCAACAATCCCCTAAAGTCTTAACTCATTTCAGCATTAACTCAAAAGCTTACAGTGCAAGGCCTCATCTGAGACTAGGCAAGTTGCTTCCACCTATGAGCCTGTAAAACCACAAGCAAGTTAGTTACTTGCTAGACACAATGGGGGGACGGGTATTTGGTACCTGGATTTGAACTCAGATAGGGCTTCAGAGTTTCTGTTCTTAACAGTCCCAAGTCTCAGTGCTCTGTATACACTGTGACAGTTAATACTGAGTGTCAATTTGATTGGATTGAAGGATGCAAAGTATTGTTCCTGGGTGTGTTTGTGGGGCTTTCACCAAGGGAGATTAACATTTGAGTCAGTGGACTGGGAGGCACACATCCACTCTCAATCTGGGTGGGCACCATCTAATGAGCAGCCAGCATGGCTAGGATAAAAGCAGGCAGAGAGTCATGGAAAGACTGGACTGGCTAAGTCTTCTGGCCTCCATCTTTCTCTCATGCTGGATACTTCCTGCCCTTGAATATCAGACTCCCAAGTTCTCACATCCAGGGCATGCTGATGCAAGAAGTTGGCTCCCATGGCCTTGGGCAGCTCCACCCTTGTGGTTTTTCAGGGTGCAGCTCCCCTCCTGGATGCTTTCACAGGCTAGTGTTGAGTGTCTGTGGCTTTTCTAGGTGCATAGTGCAAGGCGTTGATGGATCTACTGTTCTGGGGTCTAAAGGACAGTGACTGTCTTCTCATAGCCCCACTAGGCAGTACCCCAGTTGGGACTCTGCGGAGGAGTTTGTACCTCACATTTCCCTTCTGTACTGCCCTAGCAGAAGTTCTCCATGAAGGCCCTGACCCTGCAGCAAACTTCCTCCTGGACATCCAGACATTTCCATACATCCTCTGAAATCTAGGTGAAGGTCCCCAAATCTCAATCCTTGACTTCTGTGCATTTGCAGGCTCAGTACCACATGGAAGCTGCCAAGGCTTGGGACTTCCACTCTCTGAAGTCATGACCTGAGGTGTGCCTCGGCCCCTTTTAGCCATGGCTGGAGTGTCTTAGATGCAGAGCATCAAGTCCTGAGGTGGCACACAGATGGGGGACCCTGGACCCAGGCAAGTAAACAATTTTTCTCTCCTAGGCCTCCAGGCCTGTGATGGTAGGGGCTGCCAAAGGTCTCAGACATGGACTGGAGACATTTTTCCCTTTGTCTTGATGATTAACGTTTGACTCCTCATTACTTATGCAAATTTCCATAGCTGGCTTGAATTTCTCCTCAGAAAATGGGCTTTTCTTTTCTAATGCATCATCAAGCTGCAAATTTTCTGAACTTTTATGCTGTTTCCCTTTTAAAACTGAATGCTTTTAACAGCATCTAAGTCACCTCTTGAATGCTTTGCTGCTTAGCAATTTCTTCTCTCAGATGCCCTAAATCATCTCCCTCAAGTTCAAAGTTCCATAAATCTCTAGGGCAGGGGCAAAATGCCACTAGTCTCTTTGCTAAAACATACCAAGAGTTACCTTTGCTCCAGCTCCCAGTAAGTTCCTCATCTCTTGAAATTTATTGTCCATATCACTATCAGCATTTTAGGCAAAGCCATTGAGCAAGTCTTAGGAAGTTCCAAACTCTCCTACATTTTCTGTTGTCTTCTGAGCCCTCCTCTGTTACCCAGTTTCAAAGTTGCTTCCATATTTTTGGGTATCTTTACAGCAGCACCCGACTCTGCCAGCACCAATTTACTGTATTAGTCTGTTCTCATGCTGCTAATAAAGACATACTCGAGACTGGGTAATTTATTTAAAAAGAGGTTAATTGACTCATAGTTCCACGTGGTTGGAGAGGCCTCACAATCACGGCAGAAGGTGAATGAGGATCAAAGTCATGTCTTGCATGGTGCAGGCAAGAGAGCTTGTGTAGGAGAACTCCCCTTTATGAAACCTTCATATCTCATGAGAATCATTTACTACCACGAGAACACTACGGGGGAAACTGCCCCCATGATTCAATTATCTTCACCTGGCCCTGCCCTTGACACGTGGGGATGATTATAATTCAAGGTGAGATTTGGATGGGGACACAGCCAAACCATATCACCACCACAGTCAAGATGCTGAACAATTACTTCCATCACGTTCTTGAGTGGGGTTGCAGATACGCTTTTAAAGTTCAAGCCGTCAGCGTCCCTATAGATTCTATTGTTATCTCCACTTTGCAGATAAGAAAACTGAAGAGTAGACAGCCCATCACTAGCACAAGTTGTATGATTAATACATATCAGAACCAGGATTTGAATATAAGTTATCCAACATGAAAGCCAGTGGTCTGGCCCAGTAGGCCAGTGGTGCTTCCATTGTCTCAGAGAATCTCTCTGACTTTTCAAAAGAGAAAATAGGAGAGCCAGTCTTGAAAATGAGCAACAAATGAGAGATGATTACACTTTCCACATGCCTCCTTCCCGCTGAACAGCAATGAAGTCTCCTGAGTGTCCCTCGTCAAATTTCTTCTTTCAACAGCCTATACTACTAGCATACTAGTAATTAATATTTTATTAAATATTTTATTTTATAAAACTTATTTATAAAAAGTTCTAACTATTAATCTTTTATTTTAAAGGTATTTTAAAACTCTGAAAATACTCCAAATGCATTCTTCCCTCTGACCTTTTAAGCCTTTGCTAGCTCTGATCTTAACAATTGCTTGGAAAGGAGCTTCAGTTTGAACCATTGTGGTATATTACTCATTTCTGTTTCTTTCTTTTGTTCTGTGACTTTCCAGTGAACCAACTCCTTTGACCAGGAATAATTTGACACCTCGTGGAATTTATTTCTTACTAAAAATGATGTAGCTATTGATGAGCTGGCAGTTTTTAAAGTCATGCAGACAGCAAACATATGTCTTTCTTAGAAACTAGATTTGCAGATAATAGAAAAGTGCTCATAATGTGAGCTTCAAGGTGGATATAGCTACCCAGTGAAGAAGCCCCATAAATCTCAAAAATCTCAACAATATTTCCAGCTCTCAACTATTGGTAGTAATGGGGGTCTCAGAGAGCACAAATACTGTAATTGAAATTCATTGATAATCTCAAAACTTCATTTTATCTAATCGTTTCAGAGCCCTCTTGTGCTAAACTCTTATCAGGCAGGGATAACAAGTGGTCAGTGTGACTGATTTGGGTTTCATCTCTGCCTTCCTGTCTTGGCCCAGCCTAGCAGTGGGGATGCTCTGCTAGGGAAAACAGTAAATGCAGGAAGCAAAGCCTGTCACTGAGAGACCAGGAGAGTAATTCAGTTCACATCTCACAAATACAAAGAACTTCAATGATAACTTTCGATGATACTGTCAAATAAGGTTTTGTACACATAGTCTCAGAGGCACACATAGGATTGAAAGAAAAGTATATTCTTCATACATATTTCAACCCCTATGCCAATTCTAGAGCACCACCTCACAAGTCTAATTTCTATCAATTAACTTTTTTTTTACTTTCTAATATTATGGTGTGAATAACGCAATTATACTGTGTTACTTTCATTTTGAAACCAGAAGCTTAAATTTGTTAGATGTATATCTTTAAAATAGTCAAAAAGTTGGAAACCTTTTACTATATCTTGGTTTTCTATTTTGTTTTTGTTTTTATATGTATCAGGGCCCTGTCAAAGGGCCCTGTCAAAGAAAATTTAAGAGAATTTAAGAACTAGGTGATCGTATCTTGACATCACAGTGAAGTACCTGGTTATTTTTACTTTTAAAAGACAGATGCTGCCCATTAAATGTTTACTATAATGTTCACAACTCTATCTACTTTCTGGAACATTCACTGATAACTATTCTGTCATTGATGAAACTCTACTGAGGCTCCCCTGAACTCTTTTTTTCAACTGGGCCTGACTTTTTGATTTTTGTGTTTATCTCTGCATTTTCCAGTTTTAGCAAGAATTCTGGTAAATCATTTTAGCCAGAACCTCCTGCCCTTGAAATCTGCTCACCCTCGAAACCAGGTTACTCATCCTCCAGCATCTTCTAGGTTATGTCTGAGGACCCTGATCTGCCTTTAGCAAGAATCCTGTTAGACCACTTAAGCCAGAATCTTCCTTTACCCCTGATGTTTCCTCTTAGTACTTTTCTATCCACTGACCCCAGACTACTCTTTGGCTGTAAATTCCCATGCTGTACTTGGAGTTGAGTCCAATCTCTCTTCCCTCCTGCAAGACCTCATTGCAGTGGTCTTCACATCTATCATCATAGGCCCTTGAATAAAATCTTCCTTACCATCTTTGACAAATATCACTGAATAATTTTTTCTTTAACATCATCTACCTATAACCATGGTCTTAGTATGACTGTACCTTGGTTAATGAGCTAGTGTTAAAATAAAAATACTGAAATCAGATAGTAGGGTCTGGGAGGACTTGAAAACAGTGTTTATTATTAGGATATAAGCAGTTCAACATTGGGATGGGAGTGTGGATAACTTGGAGGGCTCAGGATTTTATACTGGGACCGAGTGTTTCAAGGGATGTTCATACAGGACCCAGTGCATCAAGAGGTATGGCCTTTGCTGGTCATTAACCTTTTCTGAACATTTGAAAAGGGGGGATGGCAACATGTACATTTTAGTATTGCTATAATTTAAGAGAAAATACATATATTGTATCAGTCAAGACAGGCTGAGTCACACCAGCAGAAGAAACAGTCTTCTGACTTCAAAGGCTTAAAACAAAGGTTTAGTTCTCACTTCCATGCCCACTGTAGATTAGCTGCGAGTTCTGCTCCATCTCTCATTGTTGTTTATACTCTGGGAATTACAGCAACAGATCAGCCACTATCTGCAATATTGCCAGCTACTGTGGCAAAGGAAAAACTCTCTGTATGGTCTCCAATTAATAAATAATGCTTTGCCGAGAAGTGAAGAATGCCACTTGCACTCATATCCAGCCCAACCTCAAGAGTGCCAGGAAATGCGTAAGCCTACCATGTGGCCAGAATTAGAAGGATATGTGGAATATTTAGCAACAAGTTCAAGTACAAAGCCTGACACACTCAACAAATGATAATTTCTACCCTAACAATTATACAACACAATCAGTTCTCAATAGACTGATATTGGATGGTGTTTTGTTACAGTCGTCTGTGGAAGAGAGGCTGCCTGCAATTCCCTCCCCTATCCCACCCCTTACTCCTCTGCCTAGTATAGTACCTTCTTTTGATAATTTATTTCCCAAGTTTTTGTTGTATACATAATTTCCTAGCAAAAGCATAATATTTTTCAGTTAGGAATGTTCATGTGTCTAAGAGCAAATGGATTTAAGTGAAATGATTGTCCTTTAAAGGAAAGGCCATATCCTTTTCTGTCTTTTCTCTTTCCTGGTGGTCAGAATACGGACCTGATGGCTAGAGATGAAGTGGCCATCTTGTCCCATGAGGTAGCTTTGGAATAGATTTCACCAACAGTAGGAAAGCAAGATAGAAGACCCACCATTCTAGTTCTGAAATATCTGCCTCTAGACTTTAACTTCAGAAATAGATTTCTACGTAATTTCACTCATAGCTATTTTGGATTTCATTGCTTCTTTTACTTTTCAATTATGAGGAACTGGACAGGACCTAGCAAATGTACACACTGATGTGTCCGTTAGAATGCATTTGGATGCAAGTAACAGAACATCCAAATTAGTAATGGCTTATACACTTAAGACACCTAGAGATGTCTAGACATAGATGATTATATAGTTTTGGTGTGCAACAGACTAAAATTCTTTCTAATCTGTGATCTTTAGCGTGTTGAGTTTGGTCACTATATGGTTACAAGGTATCTGCTGCAAAGCTAGTTGTTCCCAGTAGTACTCAAGGCACAGAGGAAAGAGGATCTCTGTTATCTCTATTTTTATCAAGAAGCAATAACATTTACCAATCTTTAACACTGATCCCTGCTCCTCTCCCCTCCCATCCACCCAGCAAGGAAACTTCTTCTTTAGTATCTAGAATAAAGCCACAAGCCCATCCCTAAGCCAATCACTAGCAAGGGGGATTGGAATGATTACCTATGGTTTAGGATATCATGACTCATCTCCCAGGCTGGGGAATGGGCTGTCCTTTCTAAATATGCTGCAGCCCAAATAAAATCAGAATTCTATAGATTAAGGAAGAAGGGGGAAACAGTATTTGCCTCAGCAGTTAAAGTGTCTCTTTGATTTCTTCTCTCCTTTTGGCACTTAGCAAGTCATGCAATGCCATGTTTATTCTAAACTCATGGAACTACAAAATGAAAGGGTAGAAAGAAAGGATATCTTTTATCCATCCTCCTACCTTCAGTTTATTCTCAATTAGCAGGCGTTGGCTACATTGCTTTTTTAACAAATCATATAATGTCACTACCATTGCTTAAAACCCACCAAAAATGTGCCATAGCTTGGATGCAAACATCCACACTTCTTACTGCCCTCTACAAGGCCCTGCACTATGTGACCCTGGCTTTCCTTAGTTCCACATCTTATGACACTGTCTCCTTTCACTGCTCCAACACACTCCAAGGTGCTTCTGACACTTTTGCAAGAGTTACGGACTCATTTCCACCTTGGAGATTCTGAATCTGCTGTCATCGCTCCCCACAAAACTTTACCACATAGGCTTCTCCTTGTCCATTCCAAGTACCTTCTCAGAGAGACCTTCTCTGGACACTTAATCTAAAGGAGCTCCCTCCATCCCAACTCTCTCTTTACCTGGCTTTGTTTTCCTTATTGTAATTTCACTATCTGAAATGACTGAGGAATGCATTTATACTCTTTTTGGATTTTTATTCACTGTTCTATCCCTACTATACTGCAAGCTAAATGAGAGCCAGGCCTTTGTCTTTTTTTTTTTTTTTTTTTGAGACGGAGTCTTGCTCTGTCACTGGGTGGAGTGCACTGGTGTGATCTTAGCTCACTGCAACCTCCATCTCGCAGGTTCAAGTGATGATTCTCCTGCCTCAGCCTCCCAAGTAGCTAGGACTACAGGCATGTGCCACCATGCCCAGCTAACTTTTTGTATTTTTGTAGAGATGGGGTTTCACCATGTTGGCCAGGATGGTCTCGATCTCCTGACCTTGTGATGTACCTGCCTCAGCCTCCCCAAGTGCTGGGATTACAGGTATGAGTCACTGTACCTGGCCTTTTCTGTTTTCTTTGTCTACAAAGTTCCAGCAAGTAGAACAGTCTCTGGTACATGGTAGGTGCTCAGCAGACGAACAGAAAGTTGGGCTATGCTGGAAGTATTCTTTCCTGCATGGCTAAAGAAAATGGCACGAAATCAATGTTCCTTTGCCTATAAAAATGAAATAACATCCTACCTCATCAAGAGTATGTTGACTCTCATCTATAAAGGGGCCTATAAAACAGTTATTTTGAAAATAATATATAAAAACCTATCCATTCAATAAGTAGTACTGTTTTAATCCATGTAGCTCACTGAATTTTTCTAAACCTGACTTAAAATTTTTTTTATTATAGTGCCCATCTTGCCCAAGATGACTGCTCAGGAGGCTATGAAATTACCTGTGAATGGTATGGTCCATAATTCAACAGTTATGGAGCAAGGAGCAAAAAATTGAATACCGTCCTCTTTCCAAATTTATGAAAAACCTAAAAACTGTCATCAGATTTTGATGTCATCCAACATGACACCCAACATCAATTGGCAAAGCTTGTTCTTGGGGATGTGGGCACACTCACTATTTATATGGAGCTTTTTTTTCCATGAAAATTTGGAACACAGGACATGGAGCAAGATCCACTGTGGACATAAAAAAGGGAGTTTATAAGTAACAAAGATGGAGTAGAGAAGTTACACAATTCAATAGGCAAGGATAGCTGGGGACCGATCCTGAGAGGAAATCAAACTAATTATACAATTATAGTTCTAATATGCTTGTCATAAAAAAGCTAATCAAAAAACGGAATAAAATAAAACCTTTTGACAAAAACCTTGTAAGTGACAGCATTTGAGTTGCAAGTTGTTTAAATCAGTTCTGAAATGAAACAGTGGTTTTTCCACTATGCTCCAGAAAATAGACGTTTGCTAAATAACTCCTTTAACTTTTTTTCTGGCATATATTGATTTTATCCATAGAAATTAGGAGGAGAAGGCAATTAAGTTTAAAATTTAATGGTGTTCTGCTGCTATTAAGTTACTGGCTGATTCTATCAATGTGTCAACTTGGATAGAAATCTATGTCCCCCAACCCATGTGCTAGAAAACTCCATGACGCCCTTTCAGCTAAAATTATAATAATCACAACAAAATAACTAAGAAGCAGGGACCACACAAGATCCCTATAGAGAGTGACAGCAGTTGCCTATAGGAGTTGCCTAATCTACATTTTTAAAGAGGCCATTTAAATTGAAAATAACAAACCTTGAGAGTTGTTTTGTTTACCTTACTACTTGCCAACTGTGGAATTCACTAAATGGTATATGTACCACAATCATAACAAAAAGGAAGTTTTTCCTACCAATGACAACTAAAATATTATGTGCCATGGAATTTCATTGTGCTTGTCAGACAGTGAAGTCTCAGATATATGTCATAATTTAATCTTGAAAATGCCTGATTACTATCAAAGGAGATTATTCCATCTAACAAAACAGCACATTAGGTAAGCCTACAATTATCAGTTTACTCTATGACAAGGAACTATCCTTATAATATGACTTAAGACAAAACTAGTAGTAACCAGATATACAGTAATGACAAGGAACTAGAACAACTTACTTTCTATAGAATTTATCTGGAATCTGTTATTGTATTAGAGTGTTTCCATGCTGCTAATAAAGACACACCTGATACTGCATAATTTATAAAGAAAAGAGGTTTAATTGACCCACAATTCCACATGGCTAGTGAGGCCTCACAATCATGGCTAGAGGTAAATGAGGAGCAGAGTCACGTCTTCCATGGTGGCAGGCAAGAAAGCATGTGCAAAGGAACTCCCCTTTGTGAAACCATCAGATCTCATGAGACTTATTCACTATCATGAGAACAGCACAGGAAAGCCTAGCCCCCATGATTCAATTACCTCCCACCAGGTCCCTCCATCGCCATGTAGGAATTATGGGAGCTACAAGTCAAGATGAGATTTGGGTGGGGACACAGCCAAGCCATATCAGTTATCTATTAGGTTTGCCGAACTTTTGTTTCTTTTTAATTATATATTCTGAAAAAAAGAAGTATAGATATATATTTAAGAATACTCAAAATACAGCAAAATACAAATTAAAAACCAAAAATCTTCTTTTTCTCTTTTTTATCTGCCATGGTACTGAGAATTTTCCATAGTTTTCCAAAGTGTAACCTTTAACAGTGAAAATGTATTCTATTTTTATCAATGCCTCACAATCATTAACTGCATTATTGCTGCATAGTTTGATTTCCCCCCACTTTTGCTAAATAAACATCTATGTTGCAACCTAGACAATAGCTCTAAGAGTGACTGTTTTTCTCCAAAGGAATTAACTCATTATATATTAACAGCCAAAAGTGCTATCACAAAGCTGGGTGTAAGTCACAGGATAGAGTACCAGAAAATTAGTGGAAATGGACATGTCTATGGTCTTGTCCTGAGTCCTAGAACAGAGCAGCTGGCATTGCCTTCTACAAGAAATACAACTGGGACCCCAGGCAACTGTCTTCTGCTTAAGGACAGATGAACATAACTGAGACAGGTTTTCATTCTTACTGACATCATGGTGATATGTTGTGGTAGGCTTGGGTTCTGCCTGACACTAGTGTTTCCACAAAAATCATAAAGGTTATTGCTATGAAAGGAGCATAGAAATATGGCAAGGGTGGCACACTGATGAAAGCTTCAATCTCTCTTCAGTTTTTCACCTCTACTAAGATTCAGCGAGAACAGCCAAAGCAATGAAGAACATATTAGATGCTAGTAGGGAAAAAAGAATTGGATCACCTAGCCAGGTCTCAAAATCTCTAGATGGGATTTATATATATATGCAACATTCATTGGTCTGGGTTCCTTCAGGATATCCTGGCCAGGTATTTTTTTTTTTTAGACAGTCTCACTCTATTGCCCAGGCTGGAGTGCAGCGGCGTGATCTTGGCTCACTGAAACCTACACCTCCCAGGTCCAAGCGATTCTTACACCTCAGCCTCCCCAGTAGCTTGGATTACAAGCATGCACCATAACTCCCAGCTAATTTTTGTATTTTCAGTAGAGTCGAGGGGTCAAGCTGGTCTCAAACTTCTGACCTCAGGTGATCCACCCACCTCAGCCTCCCAAAGTGCTGGGATTATAGTCGTGAGCCACTGTGCCTGGCCATGGCCAGGTTATTTGGGCTCTTATCCGCCCTATCTTGGGCTCTAAGAGCTGATCTTCTTTATCTGTTTCTGGAGGAAGATTTCATTTTAAGATACATTTTTTTTCTTAAATATATATTTTTAAATTTGAGGAAAAACTTCTAGTGGGGTTCTCGATGTTTGACCCCCACACTAGCAGCATCAGCATCACCTGGGAACTTGTTTGAAATGCAAATTATTGGGCCCTAGCCAAGGCCTATGAAATCAGAACCTTTGCTAATGGGAGGCAGGAGGCAACCCATGTATTAAACGAGCCACTCCAGGTACTGCCTCTTCTCATCCCTGCCGTCTCTGTGGGTAAATATTCACTCTCTGTTTCTCTGGGTTCCACTCTTGGGAAAGAGCAAGAGATGCTCTGAATCTATAACACAGAGAAGAGGAGGAGGATGTGCTCACAGAGATCTTACCTCTGAATTCAATACCTACAAATATAGTTCAATTGCTTTTATTAGTATAGTTTTGTTCCTGCTGGTATGTACCCTATACTTTATCATGCTAAAAGTCTATCTCTTCCCTGGACCTGAATGGCAGTATTAATAAATTAAAAATCCTTTATTCAGAAGGAACCAGACCCTAGGTAGTGGATGATGAAGAAAAACAAAATCTTCTGCCATCCTTGTATTGACATCTTTCAGGAGGTAAGAAGGGAGCACCTGGATGTATAGGATGCTCTAAAGTTTCCTTTCAAATCTGGAATTCTGAGATTTGAAGGGATATATTTTGCCTCATCCCTTTTTTTAACTTCACTAATGCCACCTATAACCAATTTTCAGCTAAATTTTTTTGTAGGGAGAGAAGGCTTTTTTTTTTTTTTTTTTAAAGCCCCATTGTTTTCTTTTCTTCTGAGACCAAGAAAAGCTATTTCTTAGCCACACTGGGAGATTGAAGTAACAACCCTAAAGTAATTCTTTCAGAGATGATGTGCAGTTGTTCGTCTCTCAAGCCTCAATAAAGGGCCTTAACATGCGTTTCTCTCATGGTCTACCTAATTAAAGCAGTGGTTAATTACCTTGTGAATATAAACAAACTAATATTAAAAGCACGACCCAAGTTTAAGGGTAAAAAGCACAACATCTTCGTTATAGTTTTGAGAGCTTCAGGTATCTCTGATTATACATGAGAAGTTTACGTTTGTTTATCAATTTCTTTTATTTCACTGAGGATGATTCTCATGAGTATTTGACTGGGACATCTTAAAATGAAAGCCTTACATGGGTAAATAGGGAATTAGGAAAAAGGTGGCAGTGAGCTCTCTTTGTATTGATTTTATCACTCATTTCAAAGATGAGATAATACTTTCTATCAACTGCAAACACTTTCATTCAGCTCCCTAGTTCCATTTATTTTGTCCTCAGAGTTAGGATTTAGTTATATTTATTAAATTCTCAGAACTTGTATTTTATAAAATGAACAGTTAAGTCTGAATCATTGTTTATCTCTCCCAGTGCATTAAAAGAAAGAACAAAAGTATCATTTCTTTGAAATTAGTTACTACTTAAGAATTTTTGTTTATTTCTCTCTAAGAATTAGCTTCTGAACACAAGATCAAAGTATGGGAAGAATTTTTCCAATAACTTCAAGTGCTCTTAAGTTCTAAAATCTGTCCACTATTTTTAAAAATAGTATTATTGCTTATTGTCCTACAGGTTAAGGAACTTATTACTTGTAGTGGATGCTGTGAGGTGCCACCTGATCTTCCCTGCTCCCCTCTCAGGACAAGGCACTCATTCCCTCAGCTCCTGCAGTGGGCATTGCCCCCAGCTGATGAGCACTTCCTTGCCCAAAATTGTACCCCCTCCCAGGAAGCACCCTGCACTCAATGACGGGCAAATGTGGGGATAGAATGGCTACTTCTTTGCCTAAAAGAGAATTCTGAAGAGCTCTCACTGTGAGATTACCTAAGGCTTTGTGGTGACTGTACCACAACTCAACTTCTTTTTCTGCTGATTCTTGCTTCCTTGCCCTGCCTCTCCCACAGATGTTGATCCTGAAGACATTACTCAATAAACTTCCTGCAAATAAATCTGTTTAAGAGCCTATTTCCCAGGGAACTTGTCTCAGATATTACTAAGTATAACTGGATTTACATTCAGGTTTACCCTTTCTTATAGTAGTGATGCAGTTAAAAAAAAAAGTGGAAGCACTATTTAAAAATGTCTGCACTCCAACCATAAAAGACTGTTACCTGAGCAGTTCAAAGTGATCTTCATATAGAATGTTTGTACATAAGACATCTGGAAATATTATAACAGTGGTTTCCAACATGTTATTTATTTCCTGTTGAGAATCTATAGAGCCACTTTGGGCAAAGTGGGGTGAATAACAAACTTAGAATCAGATTCTTGTGTTTTAGTACGGGATTCTGAGTTGATGACTTTGGACAGGCCACTTAACTTTCCTGAGCTCTGGTAGACATTATAAAACAATGAGCAGGTACATGGTCCTCATGAAAAACCAGCTGTAATTCTGGCTTATCAAATATCCATGTACTAATTCACAAAATGCTCTTGCAGTAGAATAAGACCAGATGTATTAGTTATTTCTTGCATGATATAAAAAACTTTCTGAGACTGGGTAATTTATAAAGAGGTTTAATTGGTGTATAGCTCTACAGCCTGTACAGGAAGCATGGCTGTGAAGGCCTCAGGAAACTTTCAATCATGGTGGAAGGCAAAGGTGAAGGAGGCATGTCCTACATGGTTGGAGAAGGAGAAAGACAGAGAGAAGGGGGAGGCACCAGGCACTATTAAACAACCAGACCTCATGAGAATTCACTTACTATCATGAGAACAGCAAGGGGGAAATCTGCCTCCATGATCCAATGACTCCCCCTCAGGCCCCTCCTCAACACTGGGGGCTATAATTCAACATGGGATTTGGGTGGGGCAATAAATCAAAACCATATCACCAGATAATTAAAATGTTTCATGGATTCATCCCATGAGTTTACCTGTGAGTGATAGGGTAAACTATTTCAAACTATTTCAAAGCATGGTCCATGGGACAATGTCATCAGAATCACAAGATGTTTGTTAAAATGCAATTCTTAGATCTCATTTATATGTAGACTCTAAAAAAGCTGAACACGTAGAAGTTGAAAGTAGAATGGTAGTTACCAGGAGCTTGGAGAAGTAGGGGACTGAGAAGATGTTGATAAAGGATACAAAATTTCAGTTACAAATTGAAGAGATCTGTTGTACAATATGGTAACTATAGTTAATGACAATGTATTTTATATTTGCTGAGAGAGTAGATTTTAGGTGTTCTCACCACAAAGAATGATAAATATGTGAGGTAATGCATATATTAGCTCAATTAGACATTCACAATGTTTACATTTTTTAAAAACAACATGTTGTACTTGATATACAGTTGGCCCTTAAGCAACATGAATTTGAACACTGCAGGTCCACTTATGTAGGGTTATTAAAATAAATGTAGTCAAAAAAATTTTAAAGCTATGTGACAATTTTAAAAACCAGCAGATGAACTAAATAGCCTAGAAATAGCAAAAACATTAAGAAAAAGTTAGGTATATCATGAATGCATAACATAAATGTAGATAGTAGTTTATCATTTACAACCATAACATATACATAAATTTATTTTAAAAAGTCAAAATTTATTAAAACTTACACACACATACACACACACACACACACACACACACAGAGTTACAGACCATACGTGGAGCCATTCACAGTTGAGAGAAATGTAAACCAAGATAAACATGCATTATTAAATCCTAACTGTATAAAATTAATGGTAGCACATAGTATACTACTATATAATTTTGCAGCCCCCTCCAGTTGCCGTTGCAGTGAGTTGAAGTGTTGCAAGTACCTGCTTAAAATGCCACAACTCTAATTATCTCCCAGTGAACAGTGTATCTCTCCAGTAAATTGCATACTGCAGTAAAAACTGATCTCTCGTGGTTCTTCTGAAATTTTCATCATGTTTAGTGCAGTATTATAAACCTCGGTTAATACCATGGGACCCATATGAGGTACCACTAGCGATGGTTGAAGAGTTCCTAGATAACAGAGAAGAGTCATGACATTACAAGAAAAAGTTGAATTGCTTGACTGAAGTCTGCAGCTGCAGTTGCCTATCAATTCAAGATAAATGAATCCACCTTAAGGACCACAGTAAAAAAAGAAAACAAATTTGGGAAGCTGTAGCTACAAGTATGCCACCAGGCATAAAAACTTGCCCTTTTTGCAAAATACCTTTTTATATCATATTGAAATGCAGTTTTTATGTGGGTACAAGATTGCTACAAGAAAGGCACACCTGTAGACTCCAATGTGATTTGAGAAAAATAGAAATTATTACATGACAGCTTAAAGAAAAGGAAGGTGAAAGATCTAAACCTGGAGAAATTAATGGCAGCAAAGGATGGTTTAATAGTTTTAGAAAGAGGTTTGGCTTAAAAGATGCCAGTATAACAGGAAAAGCAACTTCTGTTAATCAAGAGGCAGCAGACCAGTTCTCAGATGCTATTAAACAAATTACTGAGGAGAAAGAGCATCTCCCTGAAGAGACTTTAAATGTAGATGAAAGTGCCCTATTCTAGGAGAAAAATGTCACAAAGGACATTTATTGGTAAGGAACAGCAGTGAGCACCAAGATTTAAGCCAGAAAGTTAACTCTATTGTTTTGCGCAAATGCAGTTGGGTTTATATCAAGAATTCCCTTACACATAAAGTTGCTAACCCCTGAGCATTGAAGGGAAAATATAAATACCAATTGCCAGTCTTTTGGCTGTACAAGAAGGCCTACACAACAAGAATCTTTTTTATCTGAATTGGTTTCATTGATGCTTTGTTCCTGAAGTCAGGAAATATCTTGCTAGTAAAAGATCGCCTTTTAAAGTTCTTCTAATATTGGACTATGCTCCTGGTTACCTAGAAACCAATTATTAGTTCAACACTCAAGGCATCAAAGTAATCTACTTGCTCCCAAACACCATATATTTAATTCAACCTCTAGATCAGTAAATCATAAGGACCCTAAAGCCTCCTTAAGCATGACACTCTATAAAAAGGTTGTCAGTGTTATGTAAGAGAACCCCAATAGAGAGAAGATAATAAACATCTGGAAGGATTACATTGTTGAAGATGCCATCAGTGTTGCAGAAAAAGCTGTTAAAGCCATCAATCTTGGAACAACAAATTCCTGCTGGAGAATGTATAATGTATCCAGGTGTTGTGAATGACTTCACAGAATTCATGACAGGGCCAGTCAAGAAAATCTTGAAAATGATCACGCATATAGGAAATAAAAAATTGGGAGTATTAAGGGTTTTAAGATATGGATCTTGGAGAAACCCAAGAGCTAATTAATGCACACCAGACCAGAGGAATGAATAGAAGACAAATTGATGGAGACGAATGCATCCAAACCTGATCATGAGGAAGAAGATGGAGAAGCAGTGCCAGAAAACAAATTGACCTTGGAAAATCTGGCGGAAGCATTCCAATTATTGAAGACTGCTTTGACTTCTTTTTAACATGGGTACCAAAACTAAAGCAAATGGTGGAAGGAGAGTTGGTTCTATATAGAAACATTTTTAGAGAAATGGAAAAGCAAAAACGTCAGACAAATATTATGATGCAGTTCTGTAAAGTTACATCAAGTGTGCCTGCTTCTCCTGCCTCTCCTTCAACCTCCTCTCCCTGCCTCTGCCTTTTCTACCCCTGAGACACAGCAAGACAAAGCCTTCATCTTCCTCCTCCTCACCCTATTCAATATGAAGATGAGGAGAATGAAGACTTTTTTTATGATCCATTTCTACTTAATGATTAATATTTTCTCTTTCTTATGACTTTCTTAATAATATTTTATTTCTCTAGCTTACTTGATTGTAAGACTATAGTATATAATATATATAATATACAAAATACATGTTAACAACTGTTTATGTTATCAATAAGGCTTCCAGTCAATAGTGGGTTATTAGTAGTTATGTTTTTGGGGAGTCAAAGTTATAGATGGATTTTTGACTGTCTGGGGGGTTGGTGCCCCTAACCCTGTGTTGGTCAGGAGTCAACTGTATATGTTTACATGTCAATTAAAAAAATAAAAACAAGAAAATGAAGATTCTTGGATGCCACTCTAGCCTACTGAATCAGAGTAACTGGGGGTTAGCCTTAGGGACACAGCATTTTAAGTGAACATTTTTTGGTAATTCTTATGCAACTTGAACCGAAGAATACAAGAACAGACGTGGGTGTGGGAGCTTGAGGAAAGAGAGGAAGATCTGAAACAGCAGCTGTTATGGACCAGCAATAACAATAACAAAACTTGCCACTAAGAGCTCAGATGAGGATGGTCCTCACATAGTGTCCAAATGGCTCAGGATTTCCATCCCTTCTTAGAAGCTCAGGAATAGGCATAGAGGTAAGAGATTCCTCTATTAATCCAGAGCTGGAGGCTATGTCAAATAGGTTACAGTAGATAAATACAGATATGGGCTTCCAAAGTCACAGTTCTTGTGCAAGGCTCTTTGAGATAGCTGACCCTGAGATCTGAGACTGGGAAGGAAGGACATTGAGACCAGCTGGGATTTGACAGACTGGGGAATAGGGTTAGGACAATGGGATTCACAATGCTAGTAAAATCAAGTTCAGTAGAAGCAACTGAATAGATGTGGTGAAAGGAAGAATTCAAATACAAGGAAGAATATTTAAGAGACTTAATACATATGATGATCCTGTATTTCTTATAGAGATAATGCTGGAGAGCCTGGAAAAGTTGCCACTGTTCTTTTGTAATTCCTGTGTCAACTACAGTAGGTTCTCATATTCAAGTTGCAGAATCTTCACTTAACAACACAATTGCAGTCACTGCTATAAATTTACAAACTGCTACAGGTGCCCCATTGGTACAGAACATCTGTTAACCTGCTTCAACTTCCACGGGATGTGCAAAGAATTAATTTCTCATTTCATTACTTCTCCTTAAGCCTTTATTTACTCAGATGCACCTGAGAGTGAAGTTCAGATTTCCAGCAGAGTGTCAAGATGAGAGGCTGTAGAAGTTACTGCATCTTTATCAATAAAGAATATGCATGCAGAGGATTATGGGAAATATGAACAGCTCAACTGCAATGTAAACCTTGTAGCTAATTGTCATTTAAATCATGAGGTTGATGAATAACATCTCAGAAATAATGAATATTCAGACTGACAAATAGTTCCTTACAAATTATCTAACAAATTTTGGCATATTGCTATTTGTCAAATTATTCCTATGCCAGCTGCTTACACAGAATCTGTTGCCCATTGCCAAATGGCCTAGCTGTACATTTTCTCATTAGATAGAATTGATATTCTATGCAGAGAATGTATCAAATATAATTAAGAACAGAGAGATTTGTATTTGCATTTTCCATCTACAAGGCCACTGCATACCTCTACTCACCTGGTAGTTCAAGCCCGTATATACGCCATCCTCCTCAACTGGGGCATTGAGAAGCCTCCAGACTTGCTGGGGATAGGGTTACAGCTTGCGTTTTGATCAGAACAGGAATGAAAAGTGACTTGAAGAAGAGTTGCATTTAGAACATGCACCATCTCTGTCATTTTGGAAACACGATGTATTTTCTGATTGCAGACATTTTCACATCCTAATATAGGACCTGTCAGCCTCCAGCACAAATTAAACAAGGGTGAAAGGAGTATGCAATGGCTTTCTTGTCAAGACAGAGGCTTTGAGGCACTACCTCTGACCTGCTCAAACCCCATCATTCTTAAAAAGAATTCAAAAATCTGGAGTCAGGTAACTCTCAAGGTTAGTAAGTGCTTACGTCTCTGGAGATTAATTCATTTTTTGAATCTTACTGAAATAAAGCAATGCTACAGCAGCAAGAAAAAATGCCTCAAATATCTAGCAGCCGTTTCAAATGAATTTATATTATCATTCAAAAAGGTGAGTAGATGAGCCCATGATTGACAACTACAGTTTTCAACATTTACAATTCCCTCTTCAGGGATATTCAGAATCGATTGAAAAAGAATGCAGTGTTTAGGAGCTACTCAGGGTTACTTTCAGTAAAAATGCCTTAAATAATGATCATCCAAAGCTTGCTAGACACTTTGTAAATGTCAGAAACACATTAGATATGTTAAATGGGCATGTTCAATATCTAGAAAACAACACAAATGATTTACAATCAATTTCACACATGCCCTGGAATGTCTCCCTGATAGAAAACAAAGACGTCCTCTTTGACTGGGGCGTGTGATTCCAAGTCTTCATTTTGATATAAAATTCAAACTTGCACGGCTGCTTGAAACCATATAGGGTTTTATCTGCGGTGTGAGTTATATTCTTTGGGGCTGAATAAAATCTGATGTTGAACATATCTTCCATGGCTGAGTAAGGATAGTAGTAGACATGTTCTCACCTGGGTTTTTGTTTGTTTTTTTTGAGATGGAGCTTTTGCTTTGTCAGCAAGGCTGGAGTGCAGTGGTGCAATCTTGGCTCACTGCAATCTGCTCCTCCCAGGTTCAAGTGATTTTCTTGCCTCAGCCTCCAGAGTAGCTGGGACTACAGGTACCTGCCACCATGCCTGGCTAATTGTTGTATTTTTAGTAGAGACGGGGTTTCACTATGTTGGTCAGGCTGGTCTTGAACTCCTGACCTCAGATGATCCACCCACCTTGGCCTCCCAAAGTGCTGGAATTACAGGCATGAGCTACCATGCCTGGTTGACATGTTCTAATAAAAGCATAACAAAGCAATGTGCCTCCTTAAACTCTCCTCCTTAGACCACAACCACATGTCTTCAGACCTTCTCAGGCCCTCCTTCTACCCATCTTACTCTTCCATCTTACCATCATGGAAGCATTCAGGCCCTTGCTCCTTTTATTTTCTCCCAGCCATCCTCCCCTCTCTTGGCCTCTCCTTCTATCCTGGGTGATCATCAGAACACCCCCCTCAGAAATCCGTCCAGATTCCTTCCGGGTTTCAACCTATCATCACAGTGTCCAGGAAAACCTTCACACAGAACAGCACAAAACTTGCTTGTCACATTAAATGTGTGGTCTCCAACTTAAGTTAGGCCATCAGAACCGACCTTTAATCCTTTTATTATCAGCCAACTCCCTAACTCATTTTAGAATAACCCATTTTATATCACCACTTCTCCTCTCCTGCCCATACAACTCTTTCATTCTTAACAGATGGCTCTGATCCCTATGGTGTGGAGAGGGTCTCATCTGTCAGTTTGGTCTTGTTGTCTTTCTATCCACTGTCTTCATATGTCATTATACCTGTGTAAATCCCACTTCTGTTTTCACTGTTATACTTTTTTTTTTCAAAGCCAATATCTTTGTGCTTAGAATATTTTTGAATATACATATAGAGGGGAAAGATGACAGGGATATGGGGATATGACTGCAAGGAAAAGGAAAAGGCCTTAGAGCCTTTATATTCTTTGTGATGTAGGAGTGTCTTCAGCACCATTTATTTTTTCCTCTTTTCAGACATCAGTAAATCAGTCTTTTACTTCGTCTTGCATTCCTTCAGGTTCCTCCTCTATTGAAAACTTCCTTTCAGTCTTATTAATATGATTTACCTTCTGGGTATCACTCAATTGCTCTCATAATCAACATTTCTGATGCATTCATTTAACGAACATTTATTGAGGACTTACAAATTGTAAAACACTATGATACAAAGAACTGTCTAGGTACACAATATTTATTTCCCTATTGTCCATTCATTGCATGAGTGGGGTGGCCAGATGTAATTTTTCATCTAAATCTAGAAAGTAACTGCTTCATAACCTGGATGTTGGGATGACAGGCATAAACTGGGCTACCCTATTTGTTACCCACTGCAGTATAAAAAGGTAGTTTTATAGTAATGAAGTCAAGAGCCTGGACTCTGGAACTAGATTGCCCGAATTTGAAACTGGCTCCATCAATTATTTGCTGTGTTTCTTCAGGAAAGTAATGTAACTTCATTGTCATTCAGTTTCTTCATTGTAAAATGGGGATAACCAACGTGCCAACCCCATAAGATTGTAGCTTCAAATAAGTTAAAATGTAAAGGGAGTTTAGTTTCAGTAGAGTTATAAGGTCAACACCAGATCATAATTACATAACACTACTGACTACAGGCATGACTATTACATTACTATAGTCATATAGTAAGTGTTATGTAATTATGATCTGGTCTTGTCCTTATAACTCTACTGAAATTCACTAAGAGCAACTACACATTTCAAATCTCCAAAATGTTGGGACCCCCTTTTCTTGATCTTTTATTGCATTTAATACTTCTTAAAAATCTTCTTCTTTGGTCTCCATAACATCTTCATCTCTGGATTCTTTTCATTCTTTTGCAGTGGTGTTTGGGGGGTCCTTTTTATACGATCTGATCCTTAAAATACACTGTTGCCTGGATACCTGCCCATTAGTCGTTGTTGAGCCTCAAGCTCTCCCTGAGTGATAAAATTCACTCTCATGGCTTCACGTACCAACAGACTGTAGCTCACTAGTTAAATTCAAACTTGTAACCCAGACCTCTTTGCTTTCAGACTTATGTATTCAATTTTCTATTAAACATTGCTACTGCATGTACCAACTTTATCTCCAACTCAACCTGTCCACAACAGATCCCATCCTGCTCACCCTATATCTGCCTTTCCTTTCCTATTCTTTTAGTTGAATGAATCCTTACCAGCCTCCAAGTACAAACTAGAAACTACACAAATCTCTCTTTTCCTATATTATCCTCAAAGCTCATGAATCATGAATCCCATGGTTATGTCTCCTGACTGCATCCCTCCTTTCAATCCTTAGGACTGCAATATTAACTCCCACTCTTATCATTCATTCCTTGTGTGGGTCATGGCAATCATCTAACTATTCTACCTGCCTCCAATTCTGCCCCGTAAAATTGATTTTCCATGAGTCTGTCAGCCTGTGCCGTGCCTGGCAAAAGGGGCTGCAAACACAAATGTCCAGCTCCAGGCAGGTCCTGTGAGTGAGAAGAGCAGGCTAGAGTAAGGAAGGAAATATTACCTCTTCCGTTTTTCTTGAAGCATGTGGATCTTTCGTTCATTCACTTTCCCACTTTTACCAAAAGTACTTTGTACTCATGTAAACATGGCTACGAAGAAATATATCTTTATCATAAGAAAAATGTGCTTTAAGCTTGATGATAAGTGGCCACACTCAAGTGGGCTCAGCATTGGCAAGGAAACAGGATGTGGGGAGATTATAGCCACCTGGAGAGCCCACGTCTACTTCAAATGGGACATCGTTACTCAGATGCCATGTGCAATATGGACTCACAGATTTTAGAGCTTTCTGTTTTTTTTTGTTTTGCTTTGTTTTGTTTTGTTTTGTTTTTTGGGGGGGGAAGAGAGGGTAGTCTTCTGATTTTTAAATATAGGAAGAATGTAAGAAATTCAATATATTAGGCCAACACATATGTAAATTTGATTGTTCTAGAAGGTTACCTATTTGCAATTTCTTTCTAAAACATAAATTTGTTCATGGAAATCACTTACTTAGAAGATATTAGGATCTCCCATCCTCTGTAAAATACTGCCCAGGCTCTTGAACATAGCAGGTAGGACCTTCCCTATTCTGCCCCTTACCTGTCCCCTTTTATCTTTGGTACTTCACATTTTGGAAATGATGAAATGAGTACCATTTCCTCCATACAGAAGCCCATATCTTACTTCTGTGCTGTTTATGATGCTGTTTCCTATAGCTGTAACATCAGTACTTCTTTCTTTGCCTAAATTCCTGCTCAACCCTCAAGGCTAGGTATACCGCCTCCTGCAGGAAGTTTTCCCTGCATCTTTTCTGTGCATTTCTCTTTCACTGTACTTCACTATTTTGTGGAGATGTGTCTGTTTTCCCCAATCTCCTTGAAGGTTGTATTTGTATCTTAGCATGTGAATAAACCTAGTGTGGACACACATAGGCTGCCAATGAAGTTGTTGTTTTTTTTTAAGCAGCACTAATGAAAGCTAAGTAACAGGCAGCTCAAATTCTGATACTGCCTTGTAGCTACTTCTCTAACAATTAAATCTCTCAGAATTAACAAAGTATTTTATAGCCCACAATGTCATTCCAACTAGATTATTTTCTTTCTTCTCTGCATCAGTCTAAGGAGAAAGGTTTTGTCCCATTTTACAGTGAGAAAATGAAAACTCAGAGATGCTAGGTAACTTATTCAGGTTATACAATTACAGAGAAGTTATTAAATTTCTTTCTACTGCCTTTCATATCCAGTTTTCCTCTTACAATGTTAGCAGTTGAAGTACTCAATGTACTTTGAAGTTTCAGTGGATAGACCCACAGGGTCTCTGGCCTTAAATAGGAAAAAAATCACCTCTTTCCTTTCATTAACCTTTAACTGCAATTTACCATCTCCTTCAATTAGGAAAGAAGGCAACAAACTACCCTTGAATTAGCAGTACCTGTGACTTTGTCACAAATAGAATTCACAGACTTTTATATAACAGTACAGTCATTATGTTAACAGAATCATTGAAATGTTGTTTATGCTCTTCATTATTTTAACACTCTGGTTGCTATTCAACTCACTGATGGGTCTTGTTATTTACTGTATTAATAAAGAAGCATGTATATGACTCTCTCACAAATTTACATTTAAAATATTTTGAAAATCAGAGTTCAATATAATTGATTTTATTAGTTGTCATATATATTTTTGTTTTATGCATTTAAAATCATTATCCTCAGAAGGTGTCTGTGGACCCTTATAAAACTATTAAGGATTCCATGTGACAAAACAGATTAAGAAGACCTGAGACTTCCTCATCATTTCATCCTTTTACTAGGAGATACAAATGTCTCTCACACAACCTGTTGCTCTCTGGCAGAATTGCTCACACCCTCCACCAACTGCAGCAGAAATCCTGAGCTCACTTCTTAGCTCTGCCACTTAATAATACTGAATGTACAGCATAGGTAAATTATTTAACCTTGGTGTTTTAGTTCTCTCCTTTGTACCTGTCTTATAGGATTATTGCAGGATTAACCAAGTTAATAAAGTGTTTAGATCCATATCTGGCAAGTCGTGCTGTACATGTGGATTCTTTTGTTTACTGCTTATCATATTCTTTCCTGAGAACAGAACATACCTTTCCTAGGCAGAACATCACTTCGGAATACTTCTCAATGCAGCCTTGCAGCAGCTACTAAAAACTGATCACAATTCACTCAAGAGACAAAAATTATTTGCCAGCCTTGGCATTATTCAGTTCATGAGTCTGGGTGTATTTCTCTATGGCTCTGAGTTACACTACTCTATGCAAATGTATATTTTATTAAATTTTCATCTACCATCCACACCCATCTACCTGTTGTCTAGAGGTTTGGAATAAACTTTTGACTTGATAATGATCAGATCAGAAACTGATCCTAAATCAGAAACTGGAGAGTTTAGAAGCAATGGTCCTGGAGCACAGACAATTTCTATAGAGAAAACAAGAGGCTTACTGGGGAAATGGGTGGATTCTGAGCAAGTGATGCATAGTGGATGAATTGTGTTATCAAATCTAGCAAATATAGCAGAGGGAATTGCAGTGGACAGAATGGAGTAGCCAACAGTTTGGTTAGATAGCCTATGGTTCAATCCTGGTTCTAGCACTCAATAGTGAGATCAACTCAAGCAAGTTCTTTTATCTTTCCACATCTCAGTTTCCCTCTCCATAGAATGAAATAATCTTACCACTAATCCTAGGAGGCTGCCATTGTGTGTGTTGGAGCTGATAAACATAAATACCTACAATAATACATGGCACATGTATGACTATTTAACAAAGGCTAGCTCACTTTTCTTTACACACTTTTAAAATATGGGGCATCATTCCAATACTATACAAATTCTTTAAAAATGTCTTTTCCAAATGGTAACAGCAACTGACCCAACATCATGAAAGAGAATCTGATTCTCCAACCTTCACTGTTGGACAAACTCAGAAATGCAATGGATAGATAATTAATGCCCCTAAGGTAAAGCACAGTGATCAAAGCCAAGAAGTCACTGGATTGATACAGATCTCTCCCTTCTGACTACTCCACTCCATTGAAGATGACCTCATTAAGTAGTGATTGTATTCAGATTATTTGGTTCTATGACATGGACACTTTGTTTCAGTATCTGTGCTTCAGATGCAGATGAGTGTGTATGTCTAATTTAATTAACTGGACATGCAGTGAACCATTCATCAAATTGATGGAACCTCTTTGTCACCTCAAAAGGGAGAGTTAACCACTATGTCTTTTCCAGGAGCCTTATGTTTGAGAGGAAAGCTGATTTTGTGATTCTTTTTGGACATAAGTCTTCTATCCGTTTAGAATAAACTGGGTACTAAAGTGGGTAATTAAATTGCCTTTAATTTTTTTTATTTAATGACAGGCATATATATATAATTTGTCCTTATAATTGAATATGCTGCTGGCAAACTCCTGCTAATGTCTAACTCAAGGTAATGAAGGGGATTTATATGAGGCTTAGATGGAAGGTAGGGGGCCAAGACTCTTGCTGTCTTCTTCTACACTCAACTCTCTATTCTTCAGCTAGGGATCAGCAAACGTTTTCTGTAAAGGAACAGATACTAAGTATTTTTGACTTTGCAGGCCATATGGACTCTATTGTGACTATTTATTCCTGCAGTTGTAGTGTGAAAGCAGCTATAGATAATGCATAAATAAGCAAGGCTGTATTACAGTAAAACTTTATAAAAATAGGCCAGGCCTGGTGGCTCATGCCTGTAAACCCAGCCTTTGGAAGACAGAGGTGGGAGGATGTCTTGAGGCCAGAAGTTTGAGCACAGCCTGAGCAACATAGCAAGACTCTGTCACTACAAAAAATTAAAAAGAAAAATTAGCTGGGTATAGTGGTATGTGTCTGTGGTCCCAGCTAATTTGAAGACTGAAGTGGAGAATTGCTTGTACCCTGGAGTTTGAGACTATAGTGAGCTGGGATTGTATAACTGCATTCCGGCCTGGGCAAACACTGAGATTCCATGTCTTAGAAAACAAATCAAAACAAAAAAACAAATGGTAGGCCAGACCGGGTCCGTAAGATGTAGTTCTCTAACTTCTGCTTTAGGCTGTGGTTCTCAGAATGTATTCTCAAGAACAGCAGCAGCATTTGAAAATTGTTTAGCAATGCAAATTTTTGGTTCCTGTCCTAGACCTCTGAAGAAACTTTGAAGATGAGGCCCAACAATCTGTTTAAATAAACCCTCTAGCTGATTCTGATGCATGCTAATATTGGAGAACCACTGATTTAGGCCAGGGGGTCTTACATCTCTTCCAAATAGAAGAATTCCCTCCTAGTTAGTTTACAGCTGGAACTCATTTTAAAAAATGTTCATGCTGAATGTTAATTTCAGTGTCTGCAACTGCATCAGTATTTATGTATTTGCTCAATATAAACATCTATGGAGAATTCTTCAGAGAAAATTAGTTTGCCCATACTTCATTGCATAAATCATGTATTCATTTGTCGACTAATTAAAACAATATTCTTGTAAAGTAGATAATCCTTCAGTGCTAAATTCTACAGAAGTGCACATCCTACCACCACACAAATTTGGATCAAACACTGCAATCAGAAGGCTTTCTTCCAACTAAATTGGAGTGGTTGTTATCACTTTCCCAAAATGCAAAAATAAAAATGGCAGAAATAGAAAAGGTACTATACATAATCTGCTAAGCAGATGTCATCGTAAATCAGCTAGTTTTGCAGCAAAGAAAATAAAATGCTCAAAATGCAAAGTTTATAAAGTATAAAATATCTTAGAGATGTAAATATCAGCATGTCTAAGTTTTGTCTAATTATCTTTGGATTATAACAGAAACTGAACACAGATATGGGCTATAATTCTCAAGGTAACTGTTTACCTATTTTTTAAATTACTAGACCATTATTGATCAGTTAAATATACAATTTAATTAAACAATCCTGTGAAGTAAGTACATCTACCAATATTTTGTAGACAACGAAATGTGGTATTCAGAAGGAATGGAGTAGTGCTTGAGATTACAGAAGTTATAAATGGTGGAGATGGGATTTAAATCCAGATCCACCATATTTACTTATTTTATTTCTAAATTTTTTTTTTCTAGAGACAAGGTCTTGCTATGTTGCCCAGGCTGGTCTCAAACTCTTGGCCTTAAGATATACCTCTGTCTTGGCCTCTCAAAGTGATGTGATTACAGCCATAAGCCACCACACTTGGCCCTGAAATCCACTGTACTTAAAAGAAGGGCTAGCAGCAGCATTTTATATTACATGCATATAGGATATCCATAATCCTCCAAATATGTTCAGGGAGCTATAGCACAATGGTTACCTCTTCCCCCAAGATTTGTACTTCCTTACATAGTAGAGCATTGTTACTAGAAAGCTCAGCCAAGGGCTACAATTCCCAGGCCCCCTTCAGTAAAGTGGGGTCATGTGACTTCTCCTGGCCAATGGTATGTGAGAAAGTGTTTGTCGCATGAGTGACAGGGTAAAGAAAGTAGACCTGAGAACTCTTTCTATGGAATAACATTGGATGTGATCACTGGTAGGTATAAGTTATGGGAGAAAGAAAGACTGGGGACTTGCTTAGTGCTAGAGAGAACTATTTTACCCAAAAGACAACTAGCTCAGATTTTTTAAAAAAACGTCTTTCACTGTTTGAGGTTACAGCAACCCTTGGACTCCCAAATTTGTATAAAGAAGTAGGTTGTGAGAGCTATGGAGCCTCACAGTGGTCACACTACCTGACCCTCCCTTCAGATGAGGCCATAGAGGATGATGAAAAGAAAAATCTGTCAGGGGGCAGAGCCAGGGCCATGGAGAAAATGAACCAAGGGCTTCTCCTATACGGGGATCTTTACAATGCCTGACTGGCAGGATCTCACTTTGTTAGGAAATGGTGATCGCTGTTTCTTTTCCTTTCTTCCCTACTGTGAAAGGGAGTTTTAAAATTGCAGTTATCCTGCTCCTGACACAACACTTATATGTTTTGTATTTGGGATGCAGTGAGGGACAGATGACTAATGTGATTTATAGGAAGGCCAGCCTATGAGGAGGAATCCCATTTAGAACTTGATATGGTTTGGCGGTGTTCCCACCCAAATCTCATCTTAATATGTAACTCCCACAATTCCCAAGTGTCGTGGGAGAAATCTGGTGAAAGGTGGTTGAATTATGGGGGCTGATCTTTCCTGCACTGTTTTTGTGATAGTGAATGAGCCTCACGAGATCTGGTGGTTCTAAAAATGGGAGTTTCCCTGTACAAGCTCTCTCCTCTTGTCTGCTGCCATGTGAGACATGCCTTTCACCTTCCACCATGATTATGAGGCCTCCCCAGCCATGTGGAACTGTAAGTCCAATAAGCCTTTTTTTTTTTTTTTTTTTTTTTGTAAATTGCCCAGTCTCAGGTATGTCTTTATCAGCAGTATGAAAACAAACTAATGTAGACCTGATGGAGAGAAACTATTCATGACCTGGAGATCCTAGACTGTGAGCTAGATGCTTGAAGGATAGAACTTAGGACTGTCTCTTTTGGGGAAAAGTAGGCACAGATATTTGGTGGCCAGAGATAAGCACTGTGAGAAAAATAGGTAGCTGCCTTCCAGAGCTCTGTGCTTGTGCTTCACAGAGGAAGGATGTTACCAGGAAAAGGCTGTCTTACTGGGGACCGTATTTTCCAGGCCCCTTGCAGCAAGGTGGAACCCCTTACCAATAGAACTTGGGTGTATGTAATCTGAGTCATTTCCAGGCCAAGGTAATTAAGAAGTAGATGGGGCTACTCTACTCCCTGCCACTTGATGTGGATGCCCTTAGCAGTCACATATGACAGAGCCACAACATATAAGGATTGAGGCTTCCTGAGTCACTGTATGGAGGAGAGCTACCTGCCATTTGCTTGTACCCAAATCAGTTTTTATGTGAATGAAAAGTAAATATTGCATTAAGCCACTGAATCAAGAACATGGAGTGGTATAGACTATAACATGAAACTACTGACCTTCAATCCTTATTAGCTATCTGATGGAGAGAAACAGTTTATAATAAAGACTGCCTGTGAGATATTTATTCTTTTCTCTAGGTACTAAAATCCACTCTGGTTTCAGTCAGACTAGCTGAGTGCTGATGGCTACACTGAGCCATTTTATGTGTGCTACCTTATTGTTAGCAAAGCATCCCATAAATTTTGCAGATATAGAGTACAGATTTCTCCTTCTTCCCTTCCTTCCTGCCTCCCTATGTCTTCTTCTTTCTTTTTTTCCTTCATTCACTCACTAGTAGCCACTACATATCATATACTCTACTGGGATATTGGAATGTAATAAGAATATTAGTATTACCATAGTTTGAATGTCTCTTCCAAAATCCATGATGAAACTTAACAGTATTGAGAAGTGGGCCTTCAAGAGATGACTGAGTCACATGAGGACTCTGCCCTTATGAATGAATCAATCCATTCATGGAAAACTGAGTTGTCGTGAGAGGGGAACTGATGGCCTTATAAGAAGAAGAAGAGAGACCTGAGCAAGAACATTAGCTTAGCCCCCTTGCTACGTTGGGGTTCTGGCCCAAGTCCCCACCAGCCAGAAGACCCTCACCAGATGCAGCTAGCTCCTGGGGGTCCACAACTGTAAGAAATAAATTCCTTTTCTTTACAAATTACTCAGTTTCAGGTATTCTGTTATAAGCAATACAAAATGGACTAAATTTACAAATTGATAAAAGGAGGGGGTTGGTGGTGATCATGAATACCTGAAAAGGTGGAAGAAGCTTTGGAGCTGTATAATGGGCAGTAGCTGAAAGAATTTGGAGGAGCAGGATTCTGGTGAGGGCTTAGAAAACAGGAAGACTGGGCTACAGCCCATGTATCAGTACATAATCACACATCAGGCCATTTCTCCTTCCATACAAAGTACAAAACCAGATATACTGCTCAAAGTTCTGCCCACTGGGAAGATTTCCCTTCACTGCTGTCCTTCAGTGATGTTCTAGTGCTGCAGCTGTCCACTTTCAGATGGTGCCTACATATTGTGCAGAACCATCTGTGAACCAGGCCCTAGTCTTCTCTTTCTCTGTCAGCTGATCACAGGGCCCTTGGTGCAGGCTAAGAGAGAAAAGGCAGGGTGGCAGAAGTGGAGACCATGGGCATTTGAGATGCTTCCTGATGTAACTTACTTGTGCCTTCAAGACCTGCTTGAGCCCAATCACGTGGGTGTGTGTATATATATACCACTTCTATTTGATGATGGCATGTTGGTGTGCATGACCCACTTTATGGCTAGATGGGTCAGAAAGCACCTAGTTCGTGATAGGCAGCTCAGGTTGCATGGTGACTGGATGACCCATATCAAACATTCAGTTTCCACCAAAGCCCATTAATAGGCCAAGAGCTGTCTCTCAAAAGAAGAGTTGTTATCTGCAGAAGATGGCAGGGCTTTGCTTCAAAATCTTAGAGGCCTCTGCTGTGATTGATCTACGGGGGCCTGCCAGAGGCTCCAAACAGCATCCCTATCTGCCACTGAAACCTCAGGCACCATTGGATCTGCAGGATCATATGGCCCAAGTGGCAGAGCAGCTTGCATAGCAGCCTGGACCTGTTGCAGAGCCTTCTCTTGTTCAGGACCACACTCAAAACTGGCTATCTTTCAGGTCACTCAATAAATAGGCTAGAGCATCAAACTCAAATGAAGGATGTGTTTCTTCCAAAATCCAAATAGACCCACTAGGCAAGGACCTATTTGGAAAGAAGCCACTGTATCTCTTTCTTGGTTGTAGGAGTGGCCAAATGCAGCAACTTATTCTTCACCTTAGAAAGAATATCTTGACAGACCCCATGCCACTGGACCCCTAGAAATTTTACTGAGGTAGAAAGTCCCTGAATTTTAGTCAGATTTAGTTCCAGAGGGAGGAACGCTGCCACCAGCAGACACAACAATGATTCCATTAAACTAGAAGTTAAGATGCCACCTGGACACTTTGGGCTCCTCCTACCTTAAAGTCAACAGGCTAAGAAGAGAGACACAGTTGGCTGGAGTGATTGACCTGGACTATTAAGATGAAATTCGTCTACTACTTCACAATGGAGGTAAGAAAGAGCATGTGCGGAATACAAGCGATCTTAGTATTACCATGCCCTGTAACTAAGGTCAATGAGAAACTACAACAGCCCAATCCAGGCAGGACTACAAATGCCCCAGACCCTTCAGGAATGAAGTTTTGGGTCACTCTACCAGGAAAAAAATTTATGACCTGTTGAGGTGTTTGCTAGAGGCAAAGGGAACACAGAATGGGTAGTAGAAGGAGGTAGTTATTGTCATATTTCATCTTCCTTTTGCTAAAAACATGTTTATACATGTATACACTTGTACTAAGAAAATATGTTCATTTTGTTTCCTTTTTCCTTTATCACACGACCTAAGATTTATTGACTTCTGTATTAGTCCATTTTCACTCTGCTGATAAAGATATAGCTGAAATCCCAGTACTTTGGGAGGCCGAGGTGGGCGGACCACGAGATCAAGACCATCCCGCACACATGGTGAAACCCCGTCTATACTAAAAATACAAAAAAATTAGCTGGGCGTGGCGGTGCGTGCCTGTAGTCCCAGCTACTCAGGAGGCCAAGGCAGAAGAATTGCTTGAACCCGGGAGGCAGAGGTTGCAGTGAGCCGAGGTCGCGCCACTGCACTCCAGCCTGGCGCCTGGTGACGGCGTGAGACTCTTTCAAAAAAAAAAAAAAAAAAAAAAAAAAAAGACATAGCTGAGACTGGGCAATTTACAAAAGAAAGAGGTTTAATGGACTTACAGTTCCGTGTGGCTGGGGAGGCCTCACAATTATGATGGAAGGTGAAAGGCAGACAAGAGAAGAGAGCTTGTGCAGGGAAACTCCTGTTTCTAAAACTATCAGATCTTGTGAGACTCATTCACTATCATGAGAATAAGCACAGGAAAGACCCACCCCCATAACTCAGTCACCTCCCACCGAGTTCTTCCCATGATATGTGGGAATTGTGGGAGTTACAATTCAAGATGAGATTTGGAGAGGGGGACACAGCCCAACCATATCAACTTCGTATCAGCATTTAAGTGGTGTTAACTTCATGTAATAGCATTTGGGTTGGGGATTTCTAGTTGTACAAAGGATAGCTGTATTATTTTAGGCATAATTATGATCTTATTATTGCCTTTATTTGGAGATTATGTATGATCTCAGGAGATGTGTATGCAGTCAAGTTTGTCCACTTATACTGAGATTTGGGAGGAAAGGAATAATTTGAAAACAGAATTTATAATTAAAAGGAAAGTATAATTATGATCTTATTATTGTCTTTTTTGAAGATTATGTATGATCTCAGCAGATGTGTATGCGTTCAAGTTGACAGTGGGTGGACTTGTGATCGTTAATACTGAATGTCAACTTGATTGGATTGAAGGATGAAAGTATAGATCCTGGTTGTGTCTGTGAGGGTGTTGCCAAAGGAGATTAACATTTGAGTCAGTGAGCTCGGAAGGGCAGACTCACCCTTAATCTGGGTGGGCACAGTCAAACAGCTTGTATCACAGCCAGATCAAATGCAGGCAGAAGAACACGAGACGACTCGTCTGGGTTAGCCTTCCAGCGTACATCTTTCTCCCATGCAGCATGCTTCCTGCCCTCAAACATGGAATTCCAAGTTATTCAGCTTTGGGACTTGAACTGGCTTTCTAGCTCCTCACCCTGCAGATGGCCTGTTATAAGGCCTTGTGACTGTGTGAGTTAATACTCCTTGTTAAACTCCCCTTTATATATACATAGGTGTATATATATACCTATGTGTATATATATGTGTATATATATACACCTATGTGTATATATATGTGTATATATATACACCTATGTGTATATATGTGTGTATATATATATATGTATATATATAGATGTGTGTATATACATATATATATCTCCCATTGGTTCTGTACCTCTAGAGAGCCCTAATACAGCTTTGTAGAAGGCGAAACTCAGGTATGTGGCAGAAGAAATTTCCATGCAAAATATAGAAGTTTCATGGTTACTTTTGCCGACTTACACTTAGATTTTGGAGGAAAGGAAAAATTTGAAGATAGAATTTAAAATTAAAAGGATAGTGAAGTAGAAAGATTTGGAAAACTCTCAGCCTGGCCATGTAAAAAGTGAAAAAGCATGTTCAGGAGAGAAAAACCAAGGGTATAGCCCAGTGACTATTTACTAAAGAGATTAGCATGAATAGAAGGGAGCCAAGTATTATTCCACAAGACAATGGAAGAAAGATCCCAAAGGCATTTTACAGATCTTTGAGGCTGCTGCTCCCATCACAGTCCCAGAGGGCTAGGAAGGCAGAATGATTTCAGAGGACAGGCCTGACACTCTCTACATGGCCTTGCTGCTCAAGGACACCTTGGCACTTTGCTCCCAGAACCCTGGTACAGCAATTTTTGGCCACCTTAGCTGTGGCTCAAGTGGCCTCAATTGAGATGTAACCCATTCCCCAGAAGATATAAGCCATAAGCTTTGGTGGCATCAAAGTGGTGCTAATTCTGCAGGCTTGCAGAAAGCAAGAGCTATGGAAGCATGGCAGCCTTCACCTAGATTTCAAAGAATGTGTCAGACAACCAGAGGGCAAGGCAGAGACTTCTCATTGGGGTGGAGCCACCGCAGAGAACTTTCCCTAGAGCAACGCCGAGTGGAAAGGTAGGTTGAAGGTGCTGCAGAGAGTCCCCACCAGAACAAATGCCTAATGGAGCCATGGGAGTGCTGCTAACACCAAACCTCATAACTGTAGAGCTAAGAGTGTGCAATTCCAGCGTAAGCAAGCTGGGCAGACTGAGTCCAGCCAAGCTGCAGGGGTGGGACTGCCCAAGGTCTTGGGGGCCCAACCACAACTGGTGTACAGAGGTTGCAGACATGGAGCCAGAGGAGATTATACTGTTATTCCGGAATCTTTTTTTTTTTTTTTTTTTTTTTGAGACAAGGTCTTACTCTGTTTCCTGGGCTGGAGTGCAGTAACACAATCCTGGCTCCCACTCCGGGCTCAAGCACTTATCCCACCTCAGCCTCCCAAGTAGTTGGGGCTTTAGGCGTGCGCCACCAGACCAGATGAATTTTTGCATTTTTAGTAGAGACAGGGTTTTGCTATGGTGCTCAAGCTGATCTCAAACTCCTGGGCTCAAGCAACCTGCCTGCCTCCATCTCCCAAAGTGTTGGTATTATAGGTGTGAGCCACTGCACACTGCTACTCTGGAGTCTTATTATCTAATGTCTGCTCTTGAGTTTTGGACTTGCCTGGGGGCTGTTACTCCTTTCTTCTAGCCCATTTCTTCATTTGGAATGGGAATGCATACCCTATGTTTCTCCCACCATGTGTCTTGGAAGTAGATGCTTGTTTTGATTTCACAAAAAGTAGATGGACTTTTGAGTTGGTGCTAGAACAAGTTAAGACTTTAGGGCTATGGAGTTGAAATGAATATATTTGTATGTGAGAAGGATATGAGTTTTGGGGGAACAGGGGTGGAATGCTATGATTTGAAAATTTAAACCCTCCAAAATTTATCTTAAAATTTAAACCCTAATGTGGCAATATTGAGGAATGGGATGTTTAAGAGGTGATTGGGTCATAAGGACTCTGCCTTTATGAATGAATTCATTCCTTCGTGAATTAATGGATTCATGGGTTTTCACGAGAGTGAAACTGGTGGCTTTATAAGAAGAGAAAGAGAGAAATGAGGTAGCCCATTCTGTCCCCTTCCATGTGATGCCTGGTGTTGCCTTGGGACTTTGCAGAGTCACTGCTAGGAAGAAGGCCCTCACCAGATGTAGCCCTTTGGCCTTAGTCTTCTCAGCCTCCAGAACTGTAAGAAATAATTTTTTTCTTTATAAATTAACCAGTTGCAGATATTCTGTTTTAAGCAACAGAAAATGGACTAATACAACTGTTTTAAACAAAATTCTCTTTATTTAGACCTGGACATATTTCTCTTTAACATCATGCCAAGAATAGCGGTTTCTCTCCAAAGCAACAGCCTGGATTAAGCTGAGACATTCTAAATTTTGTAACCAATCTTGTTTCCCTCTTTGCATCGCCTCTTAGAAGGCTTACAGCCAAATTTGCGATTCATTGCTGGCATATTTATAGACTTCCTTGACCTTCTCCCAGTTCCCTCCCGGCTTTCTCTTAAACTTCCTACCCTCATTTCCCCTATCTTCTTACTTCTTTCATGTCTATATTACATTTTATGTTTACATTGCTGTGTGGGATTCATCCATGCAAGTTACATTTGCTCTTTTATAAAATATTTATAAATAAGAAAGGAAAGAACAGAAACAGTTTTCAGCACCATTTAGAGTTTTCTAATAAAGTGGGCAAAATCTGGGCAACAGAAGGGGAGTTGGCTGTATCTGCTAACAAGAGCCAAGGTGTCACCAGGAAAGGCATCTGCTTCCCTGAGTGCCAGGGGTTATTCATATCCAGTGACTCGCTGTTCATTCGTGAAGCTCTGTGCTGATTTAATCACAATTTTCCACAGAGACATCTGTTGGTACCATATTTGGGTTAAATTCAAACCAGAGCCCAAGTTTTGGAATGGACTCTGAGTAATCCTTAAATTTATTCTATTTTGTACAATATACACCTGCTGGTCTTACCTGCTTGGGGACTACATATTAGATGACCAATTAATGAACACTTGCTCAAATTTCAACATTAGCCTGGAGCTCAAGAAAGCAATTTGGCTCCAACTTGACTTTGTAAATTTTTTCCCTATTACTCCCTGAGGCCTCAGCCAAACGAATTGGTGTCTTTGAAGCATGCTTTGTGATTTCTCTCCTCTCTGTCATGTTTCTTCTATTAATTTCACCTGAGTTAAGAACAATAGCTTACATCTATCAGACACTTATATGCCAGGTATTTATAAATCTTTTTACTTATTAACATGTTTAAAGCTTGCATAGATCATATAAGGTAGATACTATTATTATGCCTACCTTACGAATGAAGAAACTAAGAGCAGGGGATAAGAGCTGAATTCCTTTCATGTCTATATTACACTTTATCTGGATGTGTTGGAAATATCCATATAAGTTACCTTTAATGCCTTATGGGATGTTTATAAATTAGAAATTAAAAGAACAGAAATAATTTTGTTTTCAGCAAGAGCCAGATTTTCAATCCACTCTGTCTTATTTCCTAGCTCAAGCTTTTAACCATTACAGCTTTGGTTCTCAACTCTGGTTATCTTTTAGTATCCCTCCACGGAACTTTTTAAAAATGCAAATGCCCAGGCCCTGCCTCAGCTCAATCAAGTAAAAATATCTAGGGGTGTGGCCAAGGCATTGCTATTTTAAAGAGCCTCCCTAGGTGATTCCAACATGTGGCCTGGCAGGCGATTAATCATACTCTTCAATTTCCCTGATATGAAGGGCCTCCTTTTTACATGGTTAAGATATGTTAATCTCAGTCCTTTTTACTTTTTCTCCACAAGTAAAATGAATGCTCCCCTTGCCATAATGATCCTTGATGCAACAGCAAAAGCATGTATTCACAGTCATGCAGCTAAGACACCAAGATTTCCTATGGGAGATACTACTTTTTCCATAATCCTTATTCTAGTTTTTGGCAGCAAAACTGTGATATAACTTTGTTATCCTAAATATGAGAGTGTTGACCTAAAAATCAGAATGGACTTGTATCCTTTGTGGCATTTCTTGGGTTTATTCTATGTATTGGCTAAAAATCTGGGTTCTGAGTACAATGAACAGCAATTATACTAGAAACAATTTAATTCCTGTGCTATGTAGTGATACATCCAACAGAAATCTAACTATGTCATTTATTGACATGAAATCCCTTAGTGCCTGCTTCCATTACTCTTGGGCAGTTTCAATGTCTACCATGGCTACCAGGCGGCTGCATAGCCTCGTTCCTAATGAGATTTCCAGTTTCACTTCTTTCCAGACCCATCCCAAACTCTTTTTTACTCAGGCACATTGAACTTCTTGCAGGTCCTTGGATTCATCAGGATCCTTCTTGTTGATGATGGGTTTTCCATATGCCATTGTTTCTGCCATGGACATTTGATCCTTTCCTCTTACCTAGTCCCTAGAGTCCCAGTTTGGATGTTAGCTCTGATGAGAAGCCATCTAGAACACCCTCCCACTTCCATCATTAAGCACCCTAACCTCTGCTCTCGGAGCACTCTGGGCTCATCTTCATCACAGCACACATTACACAACTCTGCAATCACCAATTTACCTGTCATCTCCCCAGATATTCATAATCATTAAAGCAGAAATCATGTCCTATTGGTCACTCTGTCTGATGCTCAGTATTAAAGAGGGTAAGTATTTACAGAATGAATTTTTCTGGTTTGGCATTTTCTTGGGCCTTTTATGTATCATATTTGGTTTAGGCAGGAAGTATTATTAGACATATTTCTCTTGAATGCCACAGACAATGCTCAATGAAGTCCTCAAAAATGACAAGTTTTAGACAAATGGTGTTAATTCTGAAATGTATAGCAAAAATCTGTCAGTCAGCAGGCTGGCAAAGCCATTTGTAGTGTTTTCCTGTCTGAATAATCATTTAGTATATTGAGTAATTCTACCTTTGGTCAAAAGTTCTGTGTAAATTCATCCTGGTATGTGTTTGTTCCCTCCTGGAACATTAGAAACAGTCACAGATAGAACAAATGTCTGTTTTGTCTTTTTTTTGTATCAAAATGGAAGAAAAAATTCACAGCACATGAACACAAAGAAGGGGGAAAAAGCTCTTCAATGTACTGTAAAACTGACATCTTAGGTGTAGTATCTGACAAGGTTCTATGGTTGAATCTGTTTATATTCAGTGTCTGGTAAATAGCAGCCAAGAAAATATTTACATTTTTTTCTATTGCTGGTAACAAGTTCATCACTAGAAGAGGTTTTATTTAGACAGAAGTACAGAGGAAATGGATGAGCCTTTTTCAGAACAGTCCTTTTTTGCTGCAAAAACTAACTTAGTTCACAGCCAACCCAAGTTACCACTTCATGTAACACCAGCAACTCAAAAGTAAAACAACATAAAAACTTAAGTTTACTGCTTTCAGATGACACAAATGCTCAAAAGAGTTCATTGCCTCCTGGGTGCGGTGGCTCATACCTGTAATCCCAGCACTTTGGGAGGCTGAGGTGGGCAGATCACAAGGTCAAGAGATTGATACCAACCTAGCTAATATGGCAAAAACCCAGCTCTACTAAAAACACAAAAATTAGCTGGGCATGGTGGCATGCACCTGTAGTCCCAGCTACTCAGGAAGCTGAAGCAGGAAAATTGCTTGAACCCAGAAGGCAGAGGTTGCAGTTAGCCAAGATCCTGCCACTGCACTCCAGCCTGGTGACAGAGCGAGACTCTGTCTCCAAAAAAAAAAAAAAAACCAAAACAAACAAAAAAGAGTTCATTGCCAATTCAGTTGTATTGATAGAGATTATTGTAGTCTCTATAACATTAAAGACATCTGGCTTTTGACTGGTCCCACCAAGTACAAGGACTTCAACTTTTCTCTAATTTCCTTTTACAGAAAACTTTGAGTGTAGATAGTTCAATTGAGTCTGTGATACATTTGGGACAAAAGAATGTCCTGTTACACATAAACAATACTCAAGTGCAAGTCTGGGAATTGTTCCTGTGCTGTCGTCATCTACCCAGTTTAACAGTAAAGAGTCCAAGAGATTGCCCACCAAATCTTTATCTTATATCAATCCTTTCAATTGTTAGAATAGTTATTGAGACCTAATTCTGTGCTAAGTGCTCTATACGCATTTCCTTAAATAATTCTCATAATTACATTGTGAAGTTAAGTTCTTGTAATTCCTGTTTTCAGATCTGGGAATTCAAACTTAGGATCACAGCACAGCGGAATTGTACTGAATAATACTATCAGATTGCTGAGGTTGATTCTTGACTCTACAACCTGGTAGCTATGTGACCTTGGGTAAGTCCCTTCTCATCTTGAGCCCCAGTTTCCTTATCATTAAAATGGGGATAATAACAATAGTACCTACCTCATGCATTGTTATAGATTAGGTATCATAACGTTGGTAACATTTTCAGTAGGACACCTGACACAAAGTCAGTGCTCAACAACTCTCAGTTCCCGTAGTTATTATTATAATTTTTGCATAAAAGCTGCTACAGGCAATAGATAATTTCTATGGGTACAAATGTGGTTTTATTACATTGTTTCTCAAACTTATGTGCTTGAAGATTTTAAAGGGAGCGGGACTTGGTAATGTGAGAAACAGCCATTTCTCTATCATTTCTTTCTTAAAAAATAGACTTATAACACCTTTATTTGAATTTTACAACACTATAGTACCCCAGATTTCAGGGGTAGTTGCTCAGGCATCCTTTGGTGTTATAGAGGCTTTTGTGGGGGTTAGGGGGGGAGCTACATAGAACATGGCGTTGTCAATTTATAAATAAATAAGTTGAAGTCGAAGAAGATAAGTGCCAGTCAGCAGAAAAATGAATTGACATGAGCCTGTAATTATCTGCCACGCTAAAATGAACCCCAAGTGAGAAGCCCTTTACCCAGATGCCCTTCCCTGTGTAAAGTATCTTCTAGTTAACACAGTATCTAAAGGCAGTAAGCAGAATTGAAAAGAGCAGTGATCTACTATTTCCATCCAAAGATTTTGTTTGTTTACTGTATGCGTTTGGTTGTGAGGACTCTTTGTAGAAGTGTGAGCGGTTGGGAGTAGAGAGTGAGTGAGACATTCAGGTGACAGCAACCCTGTGTGGGTAACAGCATGCGTGGAGGCTGGTAATATCAAAAAGACAATTTGCCTTGCTTTGCTTTGGCATTGTCTGAAGTGTTAGTATAGAGGTTTTGAAATGTGTTGTCAGACCCTTTGTAGGAGATTTTTGTCTCTGTAGAGGGTTCTTGATGCTCTCCTCACTCACAAAATTCTAAGTTGACTCATTTACACACTTACCCACTGCAGATTCCTTTATTGCCACCTCTAAATACGTGATTAGCATGACTCAGTTTTAAGAAGTATATTACGTAACAGAGACACACAGCTCAATTATCACACCACTTATTGTTACTTATTGTTTGACCCTCTCTAACTGATCAGCCTTCTATCTCATGTAATTTCATTGTTCTGTGGGTTTACACCACCATGGCTTTCTCTGAACTTTTTGATCAAAATGCATGGCTTTGGCCAGGTGCAGTGGCTCACACCTATAATCCCAGCACTTTGGGAGGCAGAGTGGGGCAGATCACGAGGTCAAGAGATTGAGATCATTCTGGCCAACATAGTGAAACCCTGTCTCTACTAAAAATAAAAAAATTGGCTGGGTGTAGTGGCATGCACCTGTAGTCCCAGCTACTCAGGAGGCTGAGGCAGGAGAATCGCTCGAACCCAGAAGGCAGAGGTTGCAGTTAGCTGAGACAGTGCCACTGCACTCCAGCCTGGTGACAGAGTGAGACTCCTTCTCCAAAAACAAAACAAAACACAACAACAACAGCAACAACAAAATATTATGGCTTTTATGCATGCTGTCTTCTGTGCCTGCAATGCTGCTCACCCACTAGCTGGAGCTGTACCTACATTTCAGGTTTCCTGTCATGTCTTCACGGAAGTCTTCTTACCTCCCCAACCTCCTTTACATTCCTTGTTATTGCATCCTCTTCAAGGACAGAATTCTTTACCTTCTGAATGGGTGTTTTACTTGTATATGTTTAAGTATGATTAGATCATGGTCTATTTCTCCTGCTGGACTGTAGATTTCATGAGATCAAGGGGCTGTCTTTGTTCAGCATTATGAGATAAAGTATTTGGGATAATTCCTGGCACATAGTAAATGCTCCAAAAATAATTGCTGAATGAATGAATGAGTGATTGAGTCTCTCTAGCAGAGGTGATTACAAGTCAGCAAAGATTATAGTACATCACAGTGAGTTATGAGAAATGCTATACAGGCTGCTCCAAGGACCTAGAGGAGGGCATTGTTAACTTTGGGCATAGTGGCTTCAGGAAGGACCTCTGAAACTGATGATCCAAGTTGAGTAATGAAGAGTCAGATGGAGTGAAGAAGGGGTATTGAGGATGCATTTTTATCAGAGAGATTAACTAGGGTTGAAAGATGAGTCTAGATAATGGCCATCTTAAAATTAGGGAATGAGGAGAAATGGATGGATTTGGAATGTAAATATATGGAACGTGAATGATGATGGTGTGTATGTTGGAGGGAGTGCTTAAGCAAGGGGCTAGTGTAACTCAATGGTGTTATTGTTCTCCTAGGGAACAAATATAAGAAGTGAATTGGTACTCTGAATCTTTCCTACCCTTGCTTCTGATCCTGTCTTCTGCCCATTATTTCCAGCAGTTCCCACTTGGGATCCCGTATCTATCCCTATCATGTCCTGGAAGAAATGCTCTAACTTCTCTAAGGCTTCAGGTTCCTCCTTTGTAAAGTGGGGATAATAATAGTACCTATCTTATAAGGCTTTTATGCAGATAATATAAAGTAATAAATTCAATAAACAGGGTCTGGCACATAGTAAGAACTCCGACTACAAACCAATAAAATTACCAGTCTTAGGCTACTACTATAAGTAGTGTCCCAAGACTGGGTAATGTATAATGGAAAGACATTTAATGGACTCACAGTTCCACATGGCAGGGGAGGCCTCACAATCACGGCAGAAGGCAACGGAGGAGCAAAGGCACGAATTACATGGTAGCAGGCAAGAGAGCATGTACAGAGGAATTGCCTTATATAAAAACCATCATATCTCATGAGACTTATTCACTATCACAAGAACAGCATGGGAAAACCTGCTCTCATTATTCAGTTACCTCCCATTGGGTGCCTCCCATAACATGTGGGAATTATGGGAGCTACAATTCAAGATGAGATTTGGGTGGGGACACAGCCAAACTGTATCAATGGGTAATTCATATCTTGTTGTTTGAACTGGTGTTGGGGTGGTTAGGTTTTTAGAAGCTCAAGGAGCTTCAGAGGATGGAGAAATATATATCATTAATTTTTAAAAATGTTACTCATCTGTATAAGTTCATGCACAGGCCCCAGAAGGGGATACAAGTTTTATTACTTCCGTATATAAAGTTATCAGGTTCTTTCACATAGAAATGTACCAGCATCCTCAGCAGCTTCCAGTGTTGTTGCAGAAAGACAGGGCTATAGATTTTCCTAGAAGTGTGAAATAATTCACAAGCTTTGCTCGTTATTCATATGGACAGCACATTAATAACACAGGACCCTAGAATCCTGCCTTATGTAGGCTGAAGCCCAGCTAAAGAGATGAGGAGCTGACTCCTCAGATTTAGAACAATATTTTTCCTGCTTTCTGGAAAAAAAAAAAAAAGGATGAAAAGTGCTATCATATCAGAGAAGACCAGGTCTTTGAAAACACCTGCACTCTCTAGAGATAAATGAAAACCAATGAGTTGGGGGCTACTTTAGGGAAATTTCTTTGTTTGTGAATTTGAGGTTATTTGTAAACAAGTTTATGGCAGCTAGATAACTGACATGGATTTAGGGTGTGCAGTGCCATGATCTCCCTCTCTTTCTAACACACGCATGACATACACACCATGACAGATATTTATGCAGAGAATTTTGCTTCTCTCAGGTGGCTACACAGATGCACTTTACAATGAGACTTGCTATATTAATCCAAGTATATGCACTAAATATTATTTTATATATAGTTTCATATTAAAATAACATCAAAATTCTTAAAAGATTTCTTAGATGATACCCAGAGTCATGAATCTGATCCTGTTGAGAAAATGCAGATAATTAAACATCCAAGAGCTGTTGCTAAAGTCATTGCAAGCAATTATAATGCATATAATTAGTATTATGTTCCCCAAACAGCCGGTCTTATCACAAAATTTCCTATTTATCGTATTCCTTTTTGGTGAACCCCATAGAGAAGAGTGGCTAACTAATTGTGTTTGCAAGCCGTTTATCACCAAATATGATTTAAACGTAATTTTTCTCTCTCTCTTCCTTAAGACTGGGTATTACCAAACTTTTCATCTCTGCCTACGTGATTGATGAAACACTGTAGTTCAGTGTTTAATTTATATTTCTTCAACTGAGTGATGTTAAGCAGTTTTTCCATGTTTATCAGCCATTTGTATTTCTTTCAGTGAACTACTTAAGATATTTCCTTGTGCTAAAAAACAAAGGTTCAAACCAGTCTGTAAAATATGATATCATTTTTATTTATAAAGTTTTACATGTGTGTATCTGTAGGCATGCATGTACCAAAATATTTTTTGTAAGGATGTGTAGAAATATGATGACAATAATTTAATCTGGCAATTATGATGTGAGAGGATTAGTGGGAAAGAAAAAAAAAGAGAATTACTTTAATTTTTATCCTTTCTTTGTTGGGTTTATACACATACATTTCTTTTGTAAAAATGTTTAATTGACAAATAATGATGGGGTACAATGTGATGTTTTGATGTATATTTCTATTGTGGAATGTATGCATACATTTATATTCACAACAGATTATATGTATTACTTTGATTAAAGAATACATTTTCTTCTACAAAATTAATTTATTCAAAATTAGTTTAATTCAATTGAGATTAGTAGGTAAACAGCTGTATGAACTAGTTGCCACACATTCTACTGTCTTTAAGGATAAGGCAGAAACATCAAGCTGCCAGAGCCTGGTGCAATAATAAGAAATAGCAAGCCTTGTGGGAAACTGGGTGTCCCATCCAAAGGCATGCAAAGTCAATTTTTTCAATACTCTCCTGACCTCAGGAACAGGTCTGAGAATGGTTTCTGCCAGTGGGCTGGCAACTGGCAACTGGCAATTGCTGCTCTAAACTAGAAAACAAACAAAAACACAACAACATCTGCTCTTAGAAGGATAGATACAAATGATGACCGAATTCCAGTTCTCTTTATTAGGAGGAACACCTGTAGAGACCTATCTTTTATTAGGCAGTATAAAAAGCTTTGTTCTTTTTATACTGCCTAATTAAAGATAGGTCTCTACAGGTGTTCTTGTATATCCATCCTCTCACTCCTCTTATGAATGCAGACTTGGATCCCTCACACACCTGGACATGCTTAAGTGCCAAGTTGGGGACTAAATGCTGTTTCAAAGAGAATTTACATATGATTCAGAAATTATGCCTGAAAATGCCATCACTTCACTAATGATGCTATGGAAGATCCTCTTCTAATAAGAACAATTCAATTTCCCTTTAGGAATGACTTCTGATCAAGCCAGTTGCGTTCAGCGTTCCATCTACTAAACAAGCTGGGGTGTGTTTACAAAGAACAAAACAAGTTCCAAACAGAGACGGTAATGAAGGGACCACAGCCAGCCTCTGTGGCACACATCCCTGATCCACCACCACAATTCGTTATCTCGGTATTTCATTGTGTGTGGATGACAAGTAACAAATGGCAGAACCAAAATAGATCATCTCTGTCCCCTAAAATGTTTAATATTTGTGAATATAAATAAGGGCTTAAGCTTTTACATACTATGCTTGCTCTGGAAGCTCTCTAGATGATTTCCAAGCTGCAGTTGAGCCTGACATGTCACTGAGATACTATAAATCATATCAGTACAGGATCAGTTGTGTACTGTTTGGCCAGCCAGTCTTCGGAAACACACTGAGCTATCTATGGGCATCACAGTATCCATGAACTCAGAAGATTTAAGACATTCCTGAAAAACAAATCATAGTCCACAGACTCTATAGCACCATGGCCCCAAGTTGATTTCATGGAACTCTGGGAACCAGAGGAGATAAATAAATGTTACAGTTAAAAAGCTTCTTAAAAGTTTGGGAAATACTGGGTTCAAGTTTAGTGAGCCACTTGTCTGCAGAGCTTCTCAGAGCCATTAATACACTATTGTGTTTTGGAAGGCTAAGCAGAGGCTATTATACATAATACTTCTCACACATATGTTATTCTATGAAAAACTGTTGCTGAATTTCAAATTTCCTTCAATACTCAAATCTTTTTCTCTGCTATGGCTGTCTCTAGGGATTATGATGGTATGTGGTCAAGAAAATTTTATTACGTCTTTTCCAAAGGAGCCATCACCAGAAGGAATTTTTGCAGAGGTTCTTGTTCTAGAATCTCATATAATGCCACTTGAAACAAATTAAAGTTACACCTGTTAAATAAATTTTATTTTGTTAAAAAATATTTATAAACTGTAAGACTGAATACAAACAGTTTTTGGGAAAAATGAATCAAGGCATTTTATGGATAGATGTATTAATGTTCCTTGTAAGCATTTATTTATTAACTTCTCTCTTTTACTACCCTTAATCTCCGAACCTCTCTTTCTCATATGCCTCTTTGTATGCTCCTTCCTCTCAGTCTCTCTTCCTGGGTCTAAGTCTTTATGTATCTCTTCTCTGTCTCATTTGCTCTTATCTTGGAGGCTAAGTATGATGAGCCAAGAGCAAAATGTTCTGATATAAGATTTTTTCTTCACAGAAATAGCCAGGAATGTGATGATTTTTCATTGTATTATCTAATAGTCTTTTCTTTTTTCTTTTTTTTTTTTTTTAAACTTGGGTTTTCACTGCTGTGAAAGAAAGTTCTCTGATGTAGCCTGGCCTCTTTGTTAACACTTTCTCTCACTGGTGATCCAGTATAAGAAGATAAGAACACCAGGTGAAGGTTGCTAGTAATCAGTCATTGACATACTCATAATGTACACGGAATGAGAAGGAAGACTTACGAACTTAGTATGGAGACTTTTCCTTAATTACAGTGATGCTAAAATCCACAATGCATTAAAGGACCTCCCCTACTAACAAGTAGTTAAAGTTCCCCCCAACATATTTGTCCACGTTAGAAACAGATATAAATTACATGACAGTAAAATCCTAAATAGAGAACATTTCACCACTCCCACCATGGCTTAAACGATGAAGCTTCAATCATTCTGTAAAAATAAAAATAAAAGCACTGAAATAACTGTTTATAAAAATGCTTCTCATTGCTCCACAACAATGACCTAAGAAAGCACAATCATCTTTATGACATAGAAAGAAAAGGGGCGGGTATTGCCCAATGAACTGGGTGTTTCTGTAAGCATCCACATGGTTGGGCTTACTTCCCCTTCTCACCCAGATATTTTGTATCTTGTAAGAATGCCCTTGGAATATAACATGTTCATATTAGATAAGGGTTTGCCTATGCTTGATGAATGATAAGTCCTGAAGATGCCCCAGGCTGACCTTCTGGCTCTGCCATGACTGTTTGTGTGATTTTTGAATCAGTCACCAAAGCTCTCTGGGCCTCAGTTTTCTGATGAATGAAATGGAAATAATAGGAGGATACACCTTATATGGTTAGAGTTAGAACTAAATAAGTGTATAGACAGAGTAGTTGGGAGAGTGGCACATAGTAAGCCTAAAAAATGTTAACCATGTTTTTTGTTATTCTTATCATTACTAGTATTAATTATATTCCTTTCTTTTTTAAACTTGGAGATTGATACTATTTTCATGCCATTATAGATTAACTAGAAACACGGAATGTAACTTCATAAGCCCTCCAGAAATTTATTTTTGTTTGTTTTATATAATTTGCTTGGAAAAAATTGTTCTCGTAAATAAAATAGGTGTGTTTTGAGTCTTCATCCTCTTGTTTACAAATCCTATTTGATTTTAACTTTTAGTCCCTGAGAAGTACCTGGAAATTACTGAAAGGTTATAGGTAATATTTTTAATTGTTCTCAACTAAAGATATTGGGTAGCATGTTCCCCACTTCCATTTTGGGTTATAGATTAATTAAGTAATAATTAGGGTATAATGACATATATTCCTTCAGAATAGTGCTAGGCACAGGTTCAAGGATATAATGATTTTATAAGTGTTTATAAATAACTACTTCATAATTTAATTTCGAAGGTTTTTATTTTAGTGTTTTCATTTTTGAAATAAAAAACCACCACTTAAAATTTTCTCCAAATATATATTATACTTTTGAATAAGCTGCTAAGGTTTTACCCCAAAATTTCTGTTTCATTTTAAATAATCTGCTTTCAGATTTTCAATCTTAAAACAATCCAATATATGCTGCTTTTAAAATGATAGCTCTTCTCCTGTTTTTGAAAATAGTGTAAAAGGCAACTGACCTGCAATTTCAGAGGAAGGCAAATAAGAGCAATTGGAACACTTATCATGAGAAATTCACTGAATAAGACAGAGTATGTTTAGGACAAACATGGTGTATAAATTATCAACTGCAGTCATGCAGAGAAGTTGATGCCTGTCTATTCTTAGGGAACTGAGATTGGGAATGCAAGCAACATTGTAAATGTGCTAAACTGGAGACAATAGTTAAATAAATGGTGGTGTATCCACCTCTGAAAACCCCATATAGCTATTAACAATAATTTTCTGAAGAATATGTATTCACCTGGGAAATGGTCATCATACATTAAGTGAAACATAAAACTGTGCTACAGCATTTTAGTTCAATAAAATACCTATAATGTGAGTTTGCTCTTTAGTGGTGGGGTAAGACTGGAAGGACATATATTAATATGTTATCTAACAGTGTAGTAATAATTCCCGGGCAATGATATAATGGGTGATTTTAATGCATGAATGTATCTCTGAAAATTTCAAAATTCCTATTATAAACAGACATTTCTGAAGATGTGTATTAGTGATATTCAGAATAATTAGTTGGAAGCATTTCCAAGAAAAGATGGTAGCTAAAATCCCACTGTATTCAATTAATACAAAACAAAACTCATAAAAAATATTTCTCTCTAAGCATTATCTGTATTTGCTAGTGAGATAGAAAACAGTCTATCTCATTATATCATTGAGTGAGCCTTTGATGGGAGTCAGACATTGTGCAAAAAGCATTATATAGAAGATTTTCTTAATCTTCAGCACAACATTATGAAGTAGAAATGACTATTATTCCCATTTCACAGATGAGCAAACTGAGGTTAGGAAGAAAATGCCATTCTATCAAAAATACAGGTGAGGAAACTGATGTTAGGAAGTAAATGTCATTCTATAAAAAATGCCATTCTATCAGTAATAGGTACAGCTGTGATTCCATCCGGGTATATGAAATTTCTCACTCCATGATGTTAATAACGACATTGAAATTTTAATCTATACTCACACTTTATATTTAATTTTCACATAGAGATCTAGGCCATTGAAACAGTTTTGATCATAGCAACACTGCAGACTTGCTTATACATGCCGAAGGATTGAAGGATTTTGGAGGAGTAGAATGTTACCAAAAATATAAATAATCAACATGAGAATAAAGAACGCTCAATACTTTATTGACTTTTGCCTGGAAGACAGAAACTGTTGCCCTCTTGTTTGAACCAACCACACCAAAACGTTCAGAGTTTCCAAAGTTGAACAAAGTTTTCCTGAGATAAAAATATTACCGTTATGTGGCTTAACTTCTCACAAATCTTAGGGCTAGATGCCATTTCCCCCTCTGTCAGCATAAGCAATGCATTGTACTTTGTGTTTTGTATCCAAATCCTAAAGCAATTCTATTTCTAAATCATTAGAGATAAAAATGAACTGGAAATATAATGAAGATTTATAGTTAACAGCTTCAGTGCTTTCTTTGGCAAAGAAATTAAGAAACCATCATAGTTTTATGTTTTATAACGCTTGTTGGCTTCCAGGGCCAAGAGTTTCTTCTCTAAGAAAGAGGGAAATAGCTTTACTCATCTAGCTGCCCGCCTTCCCTGCATTAGAGGTGCTGACAGTGTTGACCGTAGGGTAGAATAAGTAAATAATCACAGTGCTAGTTTTTCAACTTCAGCACCATTGACATTTTGAGCTGGAGAATTCTTCGTTGTGGGGATTCAGGGGGGTTGTCCTGTGTATTGCAGTATGTTCAATAGAATTCATGGCCTCTACCCACTACATATCAGTAGTAGCTTCCTTATTGTGACAAACATGTAGACCCAAATATCTCCAGACATTACCAAATAATCCCTGGGAGAAATTGCCCCTATTGAGAACTAGTCCCTGTATATCCCCAAACTTGACTTGTTTACATCCTTTAAAAAATAGTTTGATCTGGCCAGGTGTGGTGGCTCATGCCTATAATCCTAGCACTTTGGTAGGCCTAGGCAGGAGGGTTGCTTGAGCCCAGGAGTTCTAGACAAGCCTAGGCTACATAGCACAACCTCGTCTCCACAGAAAATAAAAGGAAAGTTAGGCTGAGAGAGAATGATTGCTTGAGCCTGGGAGTTTGAGGCTGCAGTAAACTATGATGGTGCCATGGCATACCACCGGGGAGACAGAGCAAGACTCTGTCTCTAAAAAATAAAAGTAAAATAGTTGACCTTACCGTGGCACATAATTGACAGCTGTATATGCCACATAAGCTTGCTCTTCCAGCTGTGACTAGTTGGGCAAAGGTTGACACATTGGCCCAAGTTGGACCAATCACATCCTGTCTTCTCAGATGATGTATTAAGACACAGAAACTTGGTCAAATATATTTGTGCCCTGAAGCTATACCATCATGCTGAGAGAGAGATTAGAGTTGGTACCATGGAAGGAAAAGCCTTATATCATTCTCTAACTTATTAGAAGGTAAAAACAAAAATCTTGAAGGGAGACAGTCCACACAGAAGAGAATTAGGTAAACAGAGATCAGAGATAGTATGTTCCATGAACAAAGAAAATGAGATGACAACTACCCGAAGAATTTACAGATTCCATGAGGTGTGGCTGAATTTCCTACAATTTGTTCACCGAGATTCCTTTATTTTCTTAAAATACTTCCTCTTTACTTAGCCTAGCTTGAGTGTGTTTCGCTTTCTAACCACCTGCTGACCCATAATGAAAATACATAACATGAATTGATCTAGAAGGTGTCCTTCCCTATCTATATCTAGAGGAAAAACAATGAACACTAAGCCAAGGGATTCTGGTTCCATGTCCTGTTATGTGACTCTGAGCAAGTGACTCATTTCTTTGAGTCCTAATTTCTTAAATAAAGGATTTGAAAATCACTCACACACCTCTAAATTATGAAACATAAAGATTGGAGGGGAGATTTGTAGTCCTTTTGTGCCTTGGACTCACTGTTTGACAGTAACATACAAAACTGTCTTAAAGGTGGTGGCCTAAATTTTTAGAGTCCCTTATGCTGGGCTGAAGAGTCAGTCAAGCCAGGACTTATCAACCATGGGATGAATGGAACACTATTCAACCCTCGCAAGCCTCAGTTTCTACATGTTGAAAATGGGAGGGAAAAATGTATCTCCTTGTAAGCAGCTTCCATGGTGCTCCCCACTCCCCCCACCCCCCCACCACCCCTCCCCACCCAGTGATCCCTGCTGCTAGTCTTCCAGTTGTGGTCTATCACCACAATGAATAGGAGCTGGGGCATATAACCTGTAGAATATTATGAAATAATGAAGTGTAACTTCTGAGGTGACATATAAAGGCTTCTGTATTGTTTTCTTGGATTATTCACTCTGAGAGAAGCCAGCTACCATGTTGTGAGGACACCAAGCTGTTTTGGAGAGGTTCACAAGGCAAAGAACCAAGACCAGCTTCCAACAGCCACGTGAACAAGCCATCTTAAAACCATTCTCCCATATCAGTCAAACCTTCAGATCTTGATTGCAACTACGTGAGAGATTCTAAGCTAGAACCTTATAAGTTTAATTCGTGACCCACAGAAACTGTGACATAATGTTTTTTGTTTTAAGCTGTTAAGTTTTGGGATTTGTTATATCACAATAAAGAACAAATAAACTGATTTGCAGAATTGTTGGGAGGATTAAATAAAATAATGCGAGAGGAGAAGTGTTAGCACGGGGTTTGACCCATGGTGAGCACAATAAGTGCTTATTAAATATGTGTTGAATGACTGTTCGGTATTGTTATGGTTATTATCATTATCACCACCATCATTCTCTATAGCCTCATTCCAAAATCATTTCCCAAATGAACTGGACCTTCAAGTTTCTTGACCTGAAAAATATTCCTTTACCCTAATTTGCTCTAAAAATTTCAAAATAAAGCTATTTGAAACCCCAGCACTCAGACGTATTAGTTCATTTTGTGCTGCTATAATGGAATACCTGAAAGTGGGCAATTTATAATGGATAGAAATTTATCAGCTCACAGTACTAGAGGCTGGGAAGTACAAGATCAAGGCATCAGGTAAGGGTCTTCTTTCTGCATCATCACACGATGAAAGGCAAAAGGCAAGGGTGCAAGAGAAGTATAAACTCGTCCTTCTATATTAGCATTAATTTTACCCATAAGGGCAGGGTCCCTGATATGATTTGGATTTATGTCCCTGCCTAAATCTCAATTCAAATTGTAATCCACAGTGTTGGAACAGGGGCCTGGTGAGAGGTGACTGGCTCATGAAGGCAGACTTCCCACTTGATGTTCTCGTCATTGTGAGTGAGTTCTCACAAGATCTGGTTGTCTAAAATTGTATAGCACCTCCTCCTTTGCACTCTTCCTCCTTTCCTGGCCATGTAAAACACGCTTGCTTCCCCTCTGCTTTCTGCCATGATTGAAAGTTTCCTGGGGTCCTCTGTAGCCATGCTTCCTGTATAGCCTGTGGAACCATGAGCCAATTAAGCCTAGTTTCTTTATGAATTACCAAGTCTCAGGTATTTCCTTACAGCAGCATGAGAATAGACTAACACAGTTCCTCACAGCCCAATCACCTTCCAAAGGTCCCACCTCCCAATGCTGCAATGGCAAACAAATTTTAACATGAATTTTGAAGGGAAAAACATTCAAACCATAACACCAGAGAAATAAGAATTCAGACTCTGCTGAGGCTGGCATTTGTATAACATTCTAACACTTTGGATGCACCTTGTTCATTATCTGGAACCATATTAGATAAAACAAGAAATTACATTATGTATAGTGAATGCCAACATGAACTCTTCAAGTGGTAAAACCAGCTACCTACCATCGACACAGGAAGGCCGGTTTCTTGTTGTTCCAGCTACTTTCCCAGGTAGACAGGAACACTTTACTGTTTGTGACCGCTCCTCAATGCGATTCTTGTTACAACATCGGTGTGCTGCTATCACTTCACACGTCCCTCCTTCTGGCAAGACAGAAATAACAGGGACATGGATTAGAAATAACTCAGTGACCATTCGAGCCTCTGGGAGTACACGTAGAGGGGTTGGGGAAAGTAATTGAAATTATAGAAACAGTTTCCATGAAATATAATTATGAAAGGACTCTCTTCTACTATGTGTAATCTTGGAGAAGATAGTGCTGTACTTCTAAAGCAACAAAGAATACCAATGAATAGCCCTCAAGATGTGGCAATTCTGGGCTGCAGGTATTGAGAGGCAGTAAAGCAATGAATTGAGAGGGTTTGGAACTAACACACCAAATAAAGATGCTTCCTGATTTAAATGCATTTTTGGGGAGCTCTCTGTTGTGTTATCACATTTAAGATTCTCTGAGCTCCCACTATTGACAACTGACAGTCCAGTGATACAGAACCTACAGTGGCAGGAAAACTGCCCAGAAATCAGCTCTTCCTTCCATTGCCTGCTCACTCTCAAGGGGGCTGAATAGAAAATCTAATTGGGAGATATTTCCCAAATCTAGACTTCATCCACAAATGAAAGAAAGAATTGCTGAAGAAAATGGGTAGGTGCTTTAAACAATGTCTCGAATTGCAGGCCTGGGCATATAAGTTGACTTATTTGTAACAGCTCATCCATGCATTCATCAGCATTTATTGGCAAACTAATGTATGTCGCCCTCCACTAGGTTCTTAGCAGGTGAACCACTGGCTCTGCATAAAGGTGGACAAGCATCCAAGTGGGTCTTTTTGGCCCACAGGAAATCAGCTAAGCCATATCTCTAGGGACACAAAAGATACACCAAATGACCAGAAACCAGGCATCAACTTTCTCAACATCAAGTTTGGAGTTCCGAATAGACCCATACCATTTAGGATTTTTAGGATTTACGATGCAGTTGGCAAACATTCACCAAACATTTGTTAAGCAACCTCTATACACAAATTACTATGTGATAAACTGTAAGAGATCTGTATACATCCCTTGCACATAGAAGGTACATATGGACACTTTGTAAAAAACATTGTGAAAAAGAAAAGGAGGGAGAAAGGAAGGAGAGAAGACTTAAGACACAGCTCATCCTTTTATCCTGTCCTCTGAGAACTGTGTAGTGCAGTGATTCTCAGTGCAGTGGTGGCAGGGTGTTGCTCCCTCCCCTCTAATAATATATGGCCAGTTTAAAGACATTTCTGATTTTCATCACTGGTTAGAGCACCCAGCTACTTGCATCTTTCAGGTAGGAAGCAGTGCTATGCGAAACATCCCACAATTCTGGCCTCCCATAGAAAGAATGATCTTGCCCAAAAGATCAAATTGCGAAGGTGTTGAGAAATGCTGGCCTAACATGAAAGAAACACAAGAGTCTCTGACTTTTAGTAGACTAATTATGTTTCCCTCAATGGGAGGGAAGAGTTCAGGCTTTCAAATCAGCCTCTTTTAGTTTGAATCTCAGCTCTGTCACTTTCTGAGTGCTCAGTTTCCTCATCTATAAAATGGGAATAATAGTAACACCTGTATCACAGGTTTGTATGAGTATAAACAGAGAGAACACATATAAAGGGGTTAGTGCTGAGCCTGACACATGGTAAAGAGTCTGTATATGCTACCTATGATAATAACAATAGAGTGACTTTGTTGAAGCCAACAAAGATGTAAATAATATGTTTTCTGTCTTAGAAGCATTGCAAATACAGTTTCTCCTGGAATACTCACTCCTGCCTCCCATCCCTCCAACCTCCTCACTCCAACACAAATGATTTTGCCAGTTAACTCTCCTTAGAGCTCAACTAAAAGGTCAGTTCCTTAGAAAGTGTTTCTCACTTTCACCATTGTTCATTCTATTAGCACTCTATACATTTCCGGTGTTTAGGTGTTCATGTCTGTGCCCCAGCCAAACTGTAAGCTTGGTTGGAGTCAAGGTCATTGTTTGTCTCCTCACAGCCATGAATGGGAATTTTTGGAACAAAGGACTGGTCCAGGTATTTCTCTAGGGCAACCACCTTGGTAAGCTGTGTGCAGGAGGATTTGGAGAAGTACAAGGTAGTAAAGGAAAAGAAACAAATGGCTATTGCAAAACACTGAGCAGAAGAAAGAAGGCTACAACTTGCTCATGGAAGAGTGCCTCACTATCTGCACATGCACAACACTGGGATTAGAGTTAATGGAATAGGGCTAATCACATATTACACTCTTTAACCCAGACACCTGCAATCATGTCACTTTAGCTTATAATTGTCAGCTACAAATACTCTCGGTCAAGTCAGTAACAGATAGTTCAACACTTCATGAAAACGCCACTAATTTTAAAGTCACCTCTTGGCTCTAATACAAGATTGGAGCAATATTTATGAATGAAAATGGCACAAGCCACATGAAAGCTCTCAGGATGTATTTTGAATCTCATTTGATTTACAGTCAAGTCAACAGACACAATGACAGACATGCCAGATCGCCTGAGTTACTACACTGAGTTAAATAATACTGACAGCAAGGTGGCTACTGAAGGTCCAAAGCCTGTCCCTCATGGCACTCTTGTCAATGAGCTGAAGGAATCATTCTTTGTCACTCCTGGAGCTCACTGCCATTTCTGGAGCTATGATTTGGGTACTGGATGCTGCGTTAATTACAGACGTCCCAGCAACTTTACAAGGTATTGTCCCCACCTTACACATGAGAAACTGAGGCTCAGAGGGGTTGAATAACTTGCCCAGAATCACATAGGTGTGACCCCAGTCTATTAGATCCCAAAATTCACGCTTTCCGCATCTTTTCACAAGCAGTTGTTCCTTGTGGATGAAAAACCTCCAAGAAAAAGTTTGACACTTGGCTTAGAATGGTTATCAAGGTTAAATATCCAAGTCACGCCTCCTCCCCTAGTTGTGACTCTGACCTTATTTGTTATGACTCTCTCTCTCTCTCTTTCTCTTTCCTCCATGGACACTGGTCACTTTGATGGTTACTGCATGAGCATGCCAGGCATGTACAGCTTAAGGGTCATTGCATCACCTGAAACACACTCCCAACAGATCTCTGGCTCATGTGCTCCCTGCTCCATTATTGTTCAAATGTCACTTAATCAGTGGTACATTTGACCTCTCTATTTAAAACAAATAATACTCCTCTTGGCCAGCACTCATGAGCTCCTTACTTTATGTCCCCTCAACTCCCTGTCTCCAACACCTGTAGTTTTCAAACATAGTATATAATTTTCTGATGATATTATTGTCCATGTGTCCCACTGGAAATCAAACTCCTCCAGAACATGGACTCTTATTGTTTTATGTATTCAACAACATCCGGCATATTATTATCAAGGCTTAAAATGTGCTTTTAACACATATAATTTAATTTTCAAGTAGTTCAAAAACAGAGATAGAACTATTATTATTCCCATTTCTAGAGATGATGCAGACTTACAGCAAGCAATACAGCCATGTAACCAATGGTAACAGTAATAGTATTAAATAAATTAAACATTTATCGAGTTTTTCCTATGTGCTCGATACCATAATAGACACATCACAAATATTTATTTTATAGGAGAAGCAACTGAGACCAAGAGTGACTTAGAAACTTGCCCATGTTTTACCTAGCAAGGAGCCAGCAGCACTGAGACCAGAACCCAGACCCTCACCCCATACCCAGTGCTCTTTCCCCTTTCCCACCCTGACATACATGCTGTCATTTCTTTGAAAAGGGGAGAAGACCTTGGTAACTGGGAAATGACAAATGCTCCATTTTTATTAAAGCCTTATATATAAAGTCAGTGGCCCCAGGCCTTACCTTACTTAGGCTCACAGACGGTGGATTTGCACACAGGAGGCCAGGAAGGTGTTGCTGTAAATAACAGGCTCGTTGGTTTGACAAGTTGAACTATGGCTTCAATTACATATGCTGCTCAGGGACACTGGCAGAGAGCCCAGAACAAGGTCTTGGTGGACATAGTGGAACCCCGCAGGACCCCCACAGTTGGAAGGTCTGATTGACCTGTCATACCCAAATCTCATTCCCAAGGTTTACACTATGGCAGACCTAGCCAGAGTCAAACGGAACAATTTAATCTTTCAACCTATCCTGCCCATGGAGGCCTGGGCTTGTGTTAAAAAAGTAAAAATATTAGATCTTTGGCAGGAAAAGTTACACTTCCATAACTCTGCTCCAAAGATACATTTTGTGGGGGTTCCCGGATTATCAAAGGGGGCTCAGTTACCTCCACTCCAAGAAAGGAGATGTTCTATTTTCTAAATTCAGTTTAATAATCTACTCTTCACAGAGATTTCTCTGCTAAGGAAAAAGCGAAATCAATCATACTTAGGTGATTATCAGCTATCTAAAGGTAGTATTAAATGGAAGCATTTGATTGATACATTATTCAACTAAAGGCTAGGCTTTATTAGATTGTTTTAGCTTTTACATAACATACTTTCCTGCTTCAGGGTCCCATCAAAGATACCACATTACATTTAGATGGATAGATGATTGAACAAAATGAAAAATGAATAACAAATCTGTCATTTTTTTTTTCATAATCAAATAATATGGAATCTAACCGAGAATGGTGTATGTTTTTGGTATAGTAGAGTATAGAAAGATTGTAAAATATATACCTACCCCCATTCCTATGTTGTTCTTACTTCTTGGCTATTAAAGAGCCCACCTTTACTTGGGCCCGCTCAAGATACAGTGAGAAGGTGGTCAAATTCTATTAGGACATAAAAGGACACACAATTCCTGTTATAACCACAGAGATAAAATTTTTCAAGACTCTCTCAGACAAAAACGTTCTGCTTATCTATTGTCCCCATTAGCTGGCTTCTTAGAAAAGGAGACAGGAAACCAAAATGTTCCCCGGAGTTGCTCCCAATGAAGGAGAGGAGTGAGGTTTGTCATACTCTTTCTGGAAATTAGAAAATGTCCCTTTTAATCCAATGCATTTGTATTTTAAGATTTAACTTGTGTCATTTCAAACTTAACTTCCAAGGTTATTTCAAAATGATAATAATGCTAATGTTGGTCATGGAAATGTCTTTCAGACTTTTCCTTGGTGTCAATACCTATCTATTTCTAAATTTTATCCCAATCCAAGTCAAGATGATTTCAACATAATCTATAGTTTCTTAAAGCTAAGTCATTTAAGTGCTCAGAAAATGCAACTTTCCTCCGTGCTTTTTCTTTTGCTTATGGAAAATGGCCTCTTTCCTGGACTTCACCCAGGATCTGTAGATCTAAAAAATAAGAGAGATGAAATAACCTATTGTCTAATGACAGAGGATGTAGAATAAAAAACAGGATAGTATGGAGGTTGTTTGTACTATTCAGATATTCCAGATTATTGTTTCTGTTATCAGTTAATCTGCAGAAAACATACATCTAAAATATCTATAAAATTTAGCCCAAAACCCTAAATCTAGCATTATAAGTGATCCCACTATTCTTTCCAATTAGGAGGTAAATGCCATAATTATCTGGCTAATGCACACTGATCTGAAAAGTTTAGATGTGTTAGCTGTACTCTGCTTCGCAGTTCTCTTTCCACCACAAATCTTCAAAACGGTGGCCTTCCTTCTCATTTCTTTTGCCCACGTTGACCCAGGTGTTAAGAGGAAGGTCCTCTGCAAAAAAAAATTAAAAAAAAAAAGCTCCACGGGGCATCTCTCTAGTTTCCCATCTGCTGTTTTCTCTTGGGTTTGTCAGAGCTCTGAATACATTACTAAACCTATTTTTAACAGAAAAAGAAAGTTTCTAATATACAAAAAAGAGAAAAAGATAGCATTTCAAGATTATTTCTGGCAGCAGCGACTCTGAGCTGGAGAAGTTAAAAAAACGCCTAGTCCAATATGCTCCTAGCAATGATCCCTCCTTCCCAGTTCAATGCATCACTGTCTTGCCCTATGCAAGTGAGGAAACACAAGGAAGTTAAATTGCTAAGGATAATATTTCTTTTAAAAAGAGTCCCCACTGATGACAATTATGTGTCATGATGGAAAGGGAGGAAGAGGTTGGGAATGACTGGCAGGCCGATGACTAAAAGCTTGACAACTGGCATTGTAAGCCAGGGTTTGCCCCCAGACCAAATATTTAACAGAAATAGCTCATACCAACCAAGTGGATCACTCCAGGCTACAAACTGGGTCAACTTTTTAGAATGGACACCTATGGGAAATTGAAAATGTCCGATCCTTTTCATCTGCCAGGGAATTGGACATTCAGTAGCATCTTTTGCTGTTGGTGATTGTATTAGTCTGTTTTCATACTGCTATAAAAATACTACCTGAGACTGGATAATTTATAAATAAAAGAGGTTTAATTGACTCACAGTTCCACATGACTTGGGAGGCCTCAGGAAACTTACACTCATGGTAGAATGTGAAGAGAAAGAAGGCACCTTCTTAAAAATGTGGCAGGAGAGACAGTGCAGGTGAAATGACCAATTTTAAAATCATCAAATTTTATGAGAACTCCCCCACTATCATAAGAACAGCATGGGGGAAACCACCCTCTGATGCAATCACCTCCAACCACATCCCTCCCATGACATGTGGAAATTACAATTCAAGATGTGATTTGGGTGGGGACATAGAGCCAAACCATATCTATTAGTGGTTTCATGTCCAAGACCAAGCATAGCCAAACAATCCAAAATTGTCACAACAGCAGGTTTTCTGGGAAAGAAGAAAAGATGCTAAGGGGGGAGTGTAAATTGGATCAGAGATAATTGCTTTAAAAATAAAAAGAAAGGGATGGGCATGGTGGCTCATGCCTGTAATCCCAGCACTTTGGGAGGCCAAGGCAAGTGGATCATGAGGTCAGGAGATCGAGACCAGCCTGGCCAATATGGTGAAACCTCATCTCTACTAAAAATATAAAAATTAGTCAGGCATGGTGGCAGGTGCCTGTAGTCCCAGCTACGTGGGAGGCTGAGGCAGGAGAATCGCTTCAACCCAGGAGGCAGAGGTTGCAGTGAGCCAAGATGGCACCACTGCACTCCAGCCTGGGCAACAGAGCGAGACTCCGTCTCAGTAATAAATAAATAAATATAAACAAATAAATCAAGAGAAAGGAAATGTAAGCCTAAGCACTGTACATGTGCATGTGTATGGGTATTGCTGTGGTGGCCTTCCTGAACTGTACCGTGAGTTATAGTCTCCTCTGTATGATCCTACATCTCCTACATAATTCTCCTAAAATATTTTATAGTGTACATGATTTTGATTTTTTAAAAATAATGTCTCGCTTTTCCTATAAAGAGGAAGGGCATTTTTTTTTTTTTCTGTTTTACAACTGGCCCAGTACTAAGTTTGAAATCTGGAGCTTATTTGGTCTGTAAATAGTTACTGAATGAACCTTTTCCTCAAAGACTCATTGCTGACCCCTACTGTATGTTCTTTTAGGAAGCTGAACTTTCCTTTCGCAGCATAACTCCTAACTGGAACTATAGGCTTGTTGTCTAGCCCGTTTGGCTGGGCACTCCATGCTGGCAGGGACCACATCTTGTTTAATTCTCTATCTCTTGTGCCTGGAAAAATAGTGGGCAGTCACACATATACTAAATGATTAAATGACTGAATGATGAAAGGAAAGAAGAAAGGAAAGAAACAGAGAGAGGGAATAAGAGATGGAATGTAAAAGGAAAGAAAAGGAAAAAAAAGAAGAAGAAAGATAGAATATATAAATTAATCCTCTTTTGGGAACTTTTTCTGAATATCCATTATGTGGTATTTTACAAAGATAAATTTGAATGCTAAGTGTAGCTTTTTCAAAGATGAGAACTTCCCATATGGCTTCTAGAAAAATCAACTTGGGATTTTGGTTTGGGATAGAGTCAAAACATGCAAAGGAAAAGCGTTTTACTCTAAGTGAAATAGCTTTAAAATGAAATCGCAATTAAAAGTAACTATGAGGAAACTTCAGTTCTCATTAATAGGCTAAGATACATGCTTACAGCCAAAGGTGATTTTTGGAGAAAATGAATAAACCATATTTAAGGAATGTTAAGACTGACACGATTATTTGGATCCTTACATTTTCACTTATTACAAATGGTTCCTTTCTTTAAAAGCTGTAATATGTAAGATAAATCATGTTTTTTTCAGAGTCACTTTTACAGGAATTCTTGGTCAAGGTCTTATAAATAGCTTTTTTTTGGAATCTATTGTAGCAGATGTCAGAAATGTATATTTAAGACTGTGTTAAAAATGCTTTATTGACCCAATGGACTGGAAGGAAGCTCTGAGTATCTTTGTCTGTAAATCATTGACAAGAGAGACACTAATGGATCCTTAAGCATGTTTTGGTTGAGCAGGGCAAAATAGCTCTTTGTTTTGTTTATGCTTGAGATTAAACAAATTCCCATCCTTTATCTCCTAGGGACCTGTGGTATGCAGAGAACAAAGATAGGAAAAAGGAAGAAATTCTGGGCAGGACAACAATATTTGAGGGAGGATAGCATAATGGATAGAATCACAGGCTCCAGAGCCGGGCTGCTGAGACTCAAGTCCTGGGTCTGCTGCTTCCTATCATTTTCCATTGTGTATTTCAAGTTTCTCATCTGTAGAATGTGGATGATTGCATCAACTTTACACAGTTGTTTTAAAGCAGCTATTTCTGGCATTTCTCCCCATGCCAGATATAGGTGAAGGGGAGGAAAGCAGCAAATCTTACTGCCACGTGTGTACCTATGCAACAATCTTGCATGTTCTTCACATGTACCCCAAAACCTAAAATGCAATAAAAAGAAAAAAAAAGAACAGCTATTGCCTAGCTGGGTCAATAGTCTTGGTTTAAGAATAGGGTTGAAGGAAATACAAAGAGGATTTAGGTCAAGAATATTGCACCCTAGGGTGAAGAGTAGACATATTATAGCTATTTTTCTAAGTCTGTTTCATTTTAATTCTTGTCCTAATCACAGTAGAATACAACTTACTTATTTTAAATGTGAGTTCAGGGAAGCTGAAAGGCATTGATGCTGTGATTCAGTTTCCAGAGATTTACGTTGGTATCCAGAGTGAATGCCCTAGATTGCAATAATTGCAATAATTCTTACACTTAACTGGTGTAAGAATTAAATAAATACAGGCAAAGTAATTATAATAATACCTGGTTCAGAGTAGGCATGAAAATTTACTCTGATATTACTAATACTATTAAAATTATCATCTTTGACCAGATCAGAAATGTTGGTGGGAAAAATATAACTCCTATTTTTCCATTTTTTCACTAATATGGACTACTCCTCACTCTTATTTTCTACTCTCATTCCAGGCGAATCATGGAGAAACTACATTTAAGGCATCATTATCCCCCTGAAATAAAATTGCTAAAAGTAAGGTAATACCACAATTGATTCAACACCCACCCACTAGATTTCTTCTTCATTTTTTTAAAAAAGAAAATGGCTTATACATTGGATATGTTGAAACTCTACTGCAAAAATAATTTTTAGTAACTGGTCCACCCACATGGAAATACATTTTACCCAAAGGTGCACCAATGAGGTTACAAGAACACACTTGATTCCTTACTGCTCTTTATATATTGTAGAACTTTTACTCTTTCTCAACAAAGATGCATCAGAGAGCATGAAGAAAGGGAACCCATGTAATGGACTGGACATCAGACTGCCTTTGGGCTATTCTCAGATCTGCCTTCAACCTTTTGTTAAAATAACTGAGAATATATCTCCACTTTTCTATTCTCTGTCCCAAAATTTGCTTGCTTGCTGTAGACTTGCCTTCAATACATTATTGAAGTTAATGGAATTAACTTAATTTATGGAATTAATGTAATTCCAGAAATGAAACAGCTGAAGGGGAGGTTTCTACCTCAAAGTGGGGCATTCACCCTGGATATTGATATGTCTCTAGAAACTGAATCACAGCTTCCACTGAGCCAATATCTAAAATAAATAAGTTGTATTCTGCTGTGATTAGGACAAGAATTGAAATGAAATAAGGCTTAGGAAAATAGCTATGTCTACTGTTCACTCTAGAGGGCAATATTCTTGACCTAAATCCCCTTTGGATTTCCCTTAACCCTATTCTTTTTTTTTTTTGAGACAGAGTTTTGCTCTTGTTGCCCAGGCTGGAGTGCAATGGTGTGATCTCGGCTTACGGCAACCTCCTGGATTCAAGAGATTCTCCTGCCTTAGCCTCCCGAGTAGCTGGGACTACAGGCATATGCCACCATGAACCCTATTCTTAAACCAAAACCATTGACCCAGCTAGGCAGTAGTTTATCAGATTTTCCTTCTCTATTACTATCCTTTAAGGCTGAGCATGACATGGAAACAATTTCTAGAACAGACATAGGCCATGCTATTTTACATGAATAACTCCTCTGGCTATACTGATTTTTTCAAAATTATGTAAAACACTGACATAAAAGACTGAATATATTAATATCAAATATTTTAATGGTATTTTGAATAATTAACATCACTTTGGTTACTAGCTGGATGATTTGGAGCAAGCTGTAACCTCTAAGCCCTCATACCTCTAAGTACAATGCCTAACTTTAATGCATCCTGTGAACATTAGAGACCATCCATGAAAGGTGATTAATAAATGGAGCAGCATATAGTAGGTATACTAGAAATAAGAGCTGCCATTCTTATTATTAATATACAAATTGAAACCCAATTTCAAAGACAACAGTGGAGGAGGACGAAAGGATAGAGTTCTGAAAGGCTGGAAAACGAAGTCATTTACCTTTTAGGTTCCAGGTTCCAAAGACCCCAAATTTCTGAGCTGTTCCTGCAATAGTGGGTGGCCTAATGTGCCCTTTCCATTGTGTACTCACTTCGTCTAGTCTTCTTTTCTTTCTTTTTTTTTTAAAGATAGGATCTCACTCCATTGCCTAGGCTGGAGTGCAAGGGCATGATCATAGCTCACTACAGCCTTGACCTCCCAGGATCAGCTGATCCTCTCGCCTTAACCTCCTGAGTAGCAGGAACTACAAGCACATGCCACTATGCCTGGCTGTTTTGATTTTTATTTTTCTAGAGATGGGGGTCTCCCTTTGTACTCCCTATGCATTACTCCTAGGTCACAAACCATTCTGGTCTTGAACTCCTGGGTTCAAGCAATTCTCCCATTCTCAAGTGATCCTCCCACCTCAGCCTCTCAACGTGCTGGAATTACAGGTTTGCACCACTGCATCTGGCCTCTCTGTGTCTACTCCTACCTCTTTATTCTTTTTTGTTCTATGTTTCTTCATAACATTTATTCAATAATATGCAAGCAGGAATACACGCTGAAAAGGAAGCCCAACAACAATCATTAACTGCTTTTTATTCTCTTAAAATGAGATTCTTCCATTATTGCTCACAGATAAGTGTAATGGATGCTAAAAGGAACATGGGTGGTGATTATACACAAACTCCTTTATGAAGGCATAAAGACACAGTCAACAGAATAAAGCAGACATTGCAATATGATGACTTCAAATCCGTCACTTCCAACCCATAACTATTTTATATTTCTTTTCTCCAGCTAAATGAAATGAGTGCCCATGGAACATGTTTTTGAGTTGGCTTAGAAGCAAAGATAAGAAGATCAAAACAAAATTTGAGATAATCAGATAATCAGGGAAAAAGTGGCTGTAAAATACTGTCCACTGGAAGTGGCATTCTCGCTTTAGGGCCAAATGCCCGTCAGTGGGTCCCCTTGCTGAGCCATAAACTGATCTTAAACTGCACATCCTTTCTCTCTTTTTTTTTGGTGCTATAGGAGAACTGCACACAAATCCATGGGTATTAGATTTTACTGTCATCTAGGGGCCACTCACTAGCAACCTCCTAAATAAACTGTTAAATGTTTTGGAAATCTATTATACAGACACTAAAATTAGTGTTTTGCTTATGTCTACCATATTCCATAATTGAGGAATTTGTGAAAAAGTCTCTACAGCATCAATGAATGAGATTCTTCTATTGCCGTAGACTTGTCTTCAATACATTATTGAAGTTAATGGAATTAAAGTCTCAGCACGTCTGTGAGTGGTAGGATGGTTGACAGCATGGTGTTTGAGATTGAATTTTGGGGTCGCTGACTAGGTTTAAACTGCTTCCATGCTCTATTAGCTGGATTTGCTCAGGAAAATCATACAAGTTTTCTTTTTGTAGTCTCCTCATCTGTAAAATGAGGAAAATAGTACTATAATACTTTTATCATGAGGTTGTTGTGAGGATGAATTAGTAAACACAGGGAAAGCACTTGGAAGACTGTGGGAAGTACAGGAGCAATATGTTTGCTCTCAGTACTGTTGCTATTATTAGTATTAGCTGGGGCAGCCATTAAGGCTGCCAATGACTTTCTGCTCCCCCTGGGCATATGGTAGTTACTGACCCCCTTGTGGGAGGAGGGGCCGTTGACTGTTTCTAATCAACGCATTTAATGGACTTGACATATCACTACCAAGCTGAATTTTTAATTGCCTGTACAAGATCTTCCAGGGCTCTCTTCCTGCTGGTGTGGCAGCTAGTGGTATTTTAGATCAAAGATCAGCAACATTTTTCTATAAACATCCAGATTATAAATATTTTCAGCTTTGTGGGCCATCTGGTTTCTGGAGCAAGTACCAAACTTCGCTGTTATATCACAAATGCAGCCTCAAATGATACATAAACAAATTGGTGTAGCTCTATGCCAATAATATTTATGGAATTGAAACTTGAATTTGTGTAATTTTTATGTGTCACAATTGCCAGCCATTTAAAAGGTAAAGATCATTTTTAGCTTGTGGATCATAAAAATCAGATGATGCACCAGATTTGGCCTACAGGCCACATTGCCAACCCATATTTTAGATAGTGCCTGCTCCAGAAGTTCTAGTCCTTGAGTAATTCCTGCAAACACAGCCACACTGATGAATCACAACGGGCATGTTGTATGATCAAGCAATAAACTTTTGCCGTTTGAAGCCCATGAGATTTGGAGGTTGTTTCTAAAGCTTAACAAAGCCTACTATATAGTGTGCTATATGGTCATGCTTCACTTAATGACAAGGATAAGTTCTAATAAATATGTCATTAAATGATTTCATCATTGTGCTAATTCATGGAGTGCACTTACACAAATCTAGATGATATAGCTTACTACACATGTAGGTTAGATAGTATAGCCTATTACTCCTAGGCTACAAACCAGTACAGCATGCTACTATACTGTATATGTAGGCAGCTGTAAAATAATGATAAGTATTTGTGTATCTAAATCTATCTAGACATAGAAAAGGTACAGGAAAAATATGGTATTATATTGTGTTATAATCTTACAAGTCTGTCATTAACTGAAACACTGGTAATAGGACATATAGGTGTATCATTCTTTAAGATGAGGACAGCAAAAGAGGTGCCTTCCATTCTTAACAGTAATTAAATAACTTCTGCAAACGTGTTTACTAATAACTACTGGGTGGAGCCATTTCCAAGGCTTTCACTCAGTGAAATACAATCTTTCAAATCCATTTCTTCCATGCAGAACTAGAATGAGGTACTTCCATTTAACTTTTGCCTGTGCGTACATACGTCATCCAAACCAAGAGTCTGGCCCCCGTCATCTGGATATTTTATTGGTTTAGCTAAGAGATAATAATAAAAGTATGTATTTATTTCTATTTTGAGGTCTGTGCCTTACATCTACAGCCAGAGAGATCAGAAAACACACATTTAGGAAAAAAGAAAGGCAAATGGAAATTCTGATTTGTGTTACACATTATAGATGTCATTAACTATGACTCAGGTAGAAAACCTTATTACTCCTCTTTTTGACAATGATGACAATTTAATGGTATTTGACTCTACCAAGTTACATACAGCATCTACAGACATTGAAAGAGACTGTATATCAAGAAGATAAATAAGTTTTTCTTTTCCTCTCTGGCTGCATGGATGTGCTCAGAAGTCTAAGACAACTAAATTCACTTAGTCTGGCCACCAGGCAGAGGCTAAGCTACCTGGGACCATCTGTGCTTGAAACGAGCTTTCCTTAATAGACCCTCTCCAGGCATGTCAGAACTAACAGAGACACGTTTGCATCAACAAATGAGCACCGGTGCATTCAGGGTGAGCTTCGGGGTGGACAGAAGGGAGTTAGTTATACTGGAAATCCTGCTGTCTGGAAATCTATGCTCACTAATTTCAAACTGCAGAGTTAGTTTTGTCTTCTGGGTTATGTAGCTATTACAAAGCAGACTGGCTAAATGCTTTACATGCCAAGAATGTAGAATGAGTTTTTTATGGGGAATTACAATAAGAAACACTTTTAAAATAAGTGTTTATTCTAAGTATTATTGTTATTGCTAGCTGTAGCATTTGTTAAGGTTATTAGTTATTTATACTCTGTAGCAGACACCTGTTCTTTCTGCCTGCCCAGCAAACAGTCCTACTTCTACTGACTACTGCTGCTTCTTTCTTCTAGGGAAGCTAGTGGGCTCTCTTCTCTATTTTCAGTTCATGGAGTTTGGGAGGTGCTAATTTCACCCCCTGGTCTAAGACAGGGCACAAGACTGAAGACTAGTAATGAAGATAATGACATCTCTAGTGACCAAGTGGTTGTTAACAAAGGCTGGTATACCTGTTCCGAGCTATACACAAAGATTCAAATGCAGAGCATTTATTCTTGGGGAAGTAGTAGAGTGTTTTCCTCTATGTGTTACTGATGAAAAGACCTAAATCTGGAGCTTGCCAATATCTAAGCACCATGATGGAAAAGCCTGCAAGAGAATGGAGTCAACCCAGAGGGACACTAAGTAGAGAGGGGGAGTGCCTCCTGACACTGCGTTAGTATTATTTTATGCCACTGTGCCTGAAGCAGGGTGCTCAACTTTAGCCAGTCCATGCCTTTTTCTCCTGGGCTTGAATGAGATTTTCTGCCATTCACAATACAAAGAGCCACAAGGTACAGTTATATTCAAAATATCAGAAAAATTCCCTTCAGTTATCACCCTAGCTTCAGTGTCACCTCCTCAAGGAATCTCTCTTTGACCTCCTGATTGGGTCTGTGACACCTCCCTCCCTATCATCCTGGACTCATGACTTTGTCCACTTCAGCACATTCATAACTGCAGTTTTACATGAGTTTGTGAAATACATTGTCTGCCTCTACTAAGAAGTGAAAACTTCACGAGTCGGTGGTCATGTCTGCTCTCACTGATCGTGTTATCTCAAGCGTCCAGCACAATGCCTGGCTGTGAAAATCGGTGTTGCCAACACAACATTCATTCTCTCCTTCTTCTGTATGGCTAGAACAGTAATTTACCCACACATTCAAAACTATTTTTCTGTCCCACTCACAGCTGTGGATGAACATATGACATGGTTCTTGTCAATGGTATAAAAATGAAAGTCCATTGAAACCATCTAGGAAGATTACATATTCCTGACATAGTCACTGCTTCTGCTGTCTGTTGTCTCATTACCACCTACCACTCAAATATGTCATGATTAATCTTCCATGTATAAATGTCCACCAAGTTTGATATTTAAGTCATTACCAATAACATTTTCTATGAATCAATGGTATGTGTAAGATTTATACGAATATGAAAACAGATGTGGTTCTTATAGAATCTGATTGTTTGGAGAGGAATATAATTTAGCAGTTTCTACTTCACTCAGCCTAAATACAACTCTGTTTTCCTTATAGTTGGGAGGATTACTGGGGTTCAACTGCTGCTGGTTTCTTATCAGGGCTGGAATAAGCAGCATAAGCAATAAAGCTCTCTTGAGAATCTTCGTTGCGTGTATAGACTTAGTTGCTAGGAATGCACTATGGTTTTGTAATTACTCTGAGGGTCCTTGGCTGCAATGTTATCACATTTTATAACTGATGAGTCTCAACAAGTGAAACTTCTTGAACCTTAATTTACGTGTCTGTGTAATGGGAATAATGATGACTATTACTATACGTAGTTGAAATCCACTGTTCTTGCTTGCCTATGTATCATTCCCTCTTTTTGTAATAGCACACCTGGTTTCCTTTGCAGAGTGACCACCCCTACCCCATTTCCAGTCAAGGCAGTGCAAGTGAACAAGGGCCCCAGGAGTGGGACTGTGACCTGGACCTGGCCAAACAGCATGGTCTCTTACCAGCCACAGTGAGTGGTTTAAGGATGGGCTTGTCATCCAAGTTGGCTAAGTCAGATGAGACCTGGGCTGTGTAGGAACGTTGAGTAAAAAAGCAGCTTTATTTCTGTTGAACTTGAAAACGTGACCTGACCTTTGGAGAGATCCTGTGTGAGTTGAGATTGAACTGACATGGAGACCAGTACAGAGAGGTGACAGAGATTAACCCAGCCCTTGTGACACCTTTGAGCCTCTCGATCCAACGCAGCTGCCTCTACCTCTGTGATTGTTGTTTCTGCATGTCAATAGATGGTCCTCCTTTAATCTGCTTCATTTAGAATTAGGTTTTAGTGTTCCAACAATGTACCTCATTGAGTAGTTATGAGGACTGAACAAGAAAAATGTGTATAAAGCATTTAGCACAGTGCCTAGAACACAGTAACCACTCAAAGTGGGTAGTCGTTTTTGTTACTATGATTGTTATTAATATTATATATCCATTATGAAATTATTGGAATTTTATTATGCCAGCATGCATTATGGGCCTGCAATAATTATTAAATAGCTTTAAATTTACTGAGAGCAATTGGAAAACAGAATCAATTAGATATAGATTTTCTGAGACTCCTAATACAGGCGAAGTCCAAATAACTCACCATTATTGATTCCTAGCAATTGATAGTTAAACAATCAATTGAACTGATTCTTAGTCAACTAGATGATTGAGCCTCTGTTGTTGTGAAGAAATCCCAAATAATGAAAAATGAAATAATTGGCAAAATATTAATACTACAATGAAATCTCCTGGGCATAGTAATCTGCGAAACAGGGGTTCAAATCCCAACCCTACTGCTTATAAACCATGTAAAATGGATGCATTTCTTAATCTCTCTGAGCTTTGTAAAATGAACACCTTCTTATAAGATAATTGTAAAGAATAAGTGGAGTAATAAGAACTGTTCAGTATAGCCTGGCTTGGACTGTAAAACTTTGTAGTTATCATCACTTCTGATGTTTTAATTATATTGACTGTCATGAATAACCTAGTTCAACTCTAAAGTTAAATAAATTAAAACTTAACATTTTTATAGGCAAAAGATATTGATTAACTGTCATTTTTGCAATGTAGAAGCAATGTGTGGACATGGAGCAATTTGGATGTTAAGCTGGTTAGACTAAATGTCAGATAAATTTTTCCACTTTTTCTTAAAAAATGCAATTTTTAGAATATTAAACTTACTCCTTTAGATAAACTGTAAATGAAGAATGACTCTGCAGTGAGAAGTCTGGAAGGGAATAACCATTCCTCTTTGATTAGATGTCAATTTGCCAGCAAACATTTTATCACTGATAATCTGAAGAGCAGAATATGGTTACTGAAGTTTGAGTTACCTGAAGAAACATTTATGTAAGTTAATGCTTGTAATGAAATAACATCACAGAACAGCTAGACAAAAAATGCATAAACCTCAACCTCAGGCTAAAGTTTTCTTCGTCACAGTAAACTACATTCAGGGGGTAATGGGATCCACATGGGATCTCAAGCGATTGGGGAGGCCCAGTTGCTTCATACCTCACTTCTAGGCAGGCAATAATGCAAGAAAGACATTTGGATGGATGCTAGTTCCAAACAGTATTTGTGAATATGGAAGATCCTTCTTAGGGTTTTTATGGTTTTAGGTTTTACATTTAAGTCTTTATTACATCTTGAGTTAATTTTTATATAAGGTGTAAGGAAGGGGTCCAGTTTCAGTTTTCTGCATATGGCTAGCCAGTTTTCTCAGCACCATTTATTAAATAGGGAATACTTTCCCCATTCCTTGTTTTTGTCAGGTTTGTGGAAGATCAGATAGTTGTAGACGTGTGGTGTTATTTCTAATGCCTCTGTTTTGTTCCATTGTTCTATATATCTGTTTTGGTACAGTACCATGCTGTCTTGGTTACTGTAGTCTTGTAGTATAGTTTGAAGTCAGGTAGCGTGATGCCTCCAGCTTTGTTCTATTTGTTTAGAATTGTCCTGGCTATACGGTCTCTTTTTCGGTTCTATATGAAATTTAAAGTAGTTTTTTTTTTCTAGTTCTGTGAAGAAAGTCAATGGTAGTTTGTTAAGAACAGCATTGAATTTATAAATTATATTAGGAAGTATGGCCATTTTCACAATATTCATACCCAACAAAAGCTATTGCAATGAAAGCCAAAAATGACAAATTGATCTCATTAAACTGAAGAGCTTCTGCACAGCAAAACAAATTATCATCAGAGTGAAGAGGTAACCTAGAGAATAGGAGAAATTTTTGAAATCTATGCATTTGACAAAGGGCTAATATCCAAAATCTACAAGAAACTTAAACAAATTTTCAAGAAAAAAACAACCCCATCAAAAAGTGGGCATGTAATATGAATAGACACTTTTCAAAAGAATACATTTATGTGGCCAACAAACATATGAGGTAAAGCTCATCATCACTGGTCATTTGAGAAATGCAAATCGAAACCACAATGAGATACCATCTCATGCCAGTTAGAATGGTGATCATTAAAAAGTCAGGAAACAGCAGATGCTGGAGATAATGTGGAAAAATAGGAACACTTTTACATTGTTGGTGCGAATGTAAATTAGTTCAACCATTGCAGAAGACAGTGTGGTCATTCCCCAAGGATCTAGAACCAGAAATACCATTTGACCCAGCAATCCCATTACTGGGTATATACCCAAAGGATTATTAATCATTCTACTATAAAGACACATACACACATATGTTTATTACAGTGCTAGTCATAATAACCAAGACTTGGAACCAATTCAAATGCCCATCAATGATAGACTGGATAAAGAAAATGTGGCACATATACACCAAGGAATACTATGCAGCCCTAAAAAAGGACATGATAAAAGCAGTATTGTAATAGAATTGTTTAAACTTGTATGGAAGATTGGATAACTTTTATGTGTGGATAACTTTTACATTATCCTTCCAATAGGCATATGCCCAAGAATAACAAATACATCCATCCAAGAAATAAGCAAAAATGTTCACAGCAGCTTTGTTTATTATAGTCCCAAACTGGAAGTAACTCTGATGTTTATCAATAGCAAAACTAAATTGTGGTGTTTTTACAGTAAAGTACTATACAGCAATGAGAAGGAACAATCTACTGCTACATGCAACACAGTAAATGAAAGCAGCCAGACACCAAAGAGGATATAGCATAGAAGTCCATTTGAATAAAAGGTTCTTTTGTTGTTTTTTGTTTTTGTTTTTAAAGACAAGACTAACCCGTAGAACTAGGCATTAGAAAGTTAGGACAGCAGCTATGTTGGAAAAGGTAGTAGAGACTGAGAGGGGACACTAGGGATTCTTTGGGGCTGCTGGTTATGTTCTAACTCTTGATGTGAGTTGTGATGTCATGAGTGAGTTCAGTTAATGGAAATCCACTGAGCTGTTCACTCATGACTTGTCTGTTTTTCTTAATGTGTATTACATTTCAATTTTAAAAATTTGTCTTAAAATAAAGCAAACACTAGAATTCTGATTTATAAGATCCTCATCTCAACAGGGATTTTACTCTAAAATAAAAAATAAAAGACCAAAACCAAAAGTCCTCAAAAAATAATAAGAAAATATGAAGTAAATCTACAAATATTTTCCCACAGTTAGGCAAAAGAGATAAAAACGGCTAATAACAAAGTTGATGAAGGTATGCAGAACAGACACTCTCAAACGCAATTGGGGAGAATGCCAATAAATATTTTATTATTAGTATACTTTAAGTTCTGGAACACATGTGCAGAATGTGGAGGTTTGTCACATAGGTATACATGTGCCATGGTGGTATGCTGCACCCATCAACCTGTAATCTACATTAGGAATTTCTCCTAATGCTATCCTTCCCCTTGCCCACTAACCTTCAACAGGCCCCAGTGTGTGATGTTCCCCTCCCTGTGCCCATATGTTCTCACTGTTCAACTCCCACTTATGAGTGAAAACATGCAGTTTGGTTTTCTGAACCTGTATTAGTTTGTTGAGAATGATGGTTTCCAGCTTCATCCATGTCCCTGCAAAGGACATAAACTGATCCTTTTTTTTTGGCTGCATAGTATTCCATGGTGTATATGAGCCACATTTTCTTGATCCAGTCTATTATTGATGGGCATTTGGGTTGGTTCCAAGTCTTTGCTATTATTAGTAGTGCTACAACAAACATATGTGTGCATGGGTCTTTACAGTAGAATGATTTATAATCCTTTGGGTATATACCCAGTAATGGGATTGCTGTGTTGAATGGTATTTCTAGTTCTAAATCCTTGAGGAATTGCCAGACTGTCTCTCACAATGGTTGAACCCTAATTTACACTCCCACCAACAGTGTAAAAGTGTTCCTATTTCTCTGAATCCTCCCCAGCATCTGCTGTTTCCTGACTTTTCAATGATCACCATTCTGTAGCATCTTATTGTGGTTTTCATTTGCATTTCTCTAATGACCAATGATGATGAGCCTTTTTTCATATGTTTTTTGGCTTCATAAATTTCTTCTTTTGAAAAGTGTCTGTTCATATCTGTCATCCATTTTTTGATGTTTTTTTTCTTGAAAATTTAAGTTTCCTGTAGATTCTGAATATTTGCCCTTTGTCAGATGGATACATTGCAAAATTTTTCTCCCATTCTATAGGTTGCCTGTTCACTCTGATGATAGTTTCTTTTGCTATGCAGAGGCTCTTTAATTTAATTTGGTCCCATCTGTCAATTGTGGCTTTTGTTGCCATTGCTTTTGGTGTATTAGTCATGAAGTCTTTGCCCATGTCTATGTCCTGAATGGTATTACCTAGGTTTTCTTCTAGGGTTTTATGGTATTAGGTCTTGTATTTAAATCTTTAATCCATCTTGAGTTCATTTTTGTATAATGTGTAAGGAAGGGGTCCACTTTCAGTTTGCTGCATATGGCTAGCCAGTTTTTCCAACATCTTTTATTAAATGGGACATTCTTTCCCTATTGCTTGTTTTCATCAGGGTTGCCAAAGATCAGATGGTTGTAGATGTGTGATGTTATTTTTGAGACCTCCGTTCCCTTCCATTGGTCTATATATCTGTTTTGGTACCAATACCCTGCTGTTTTGGTTACTGTAGCCTTGCAGTATAGTTTGAAGTCAGGTAGTGTGATGCCTCCAGCTTTGTTCTTTGTTTTCATTTTTGGCTTAGGATAGTCTTGGCTATGTGGGCCCTTTTTTGGTTCCATATGAAATTTAAGGTGGGTTTTTCCAATTCTGTGAAGAGACTCAATGGTAGCTCGATGGGAATAGCATTAAATCTATAAATTACTTTGGGCAGTGCAGCCATTTTCATATTTATTCTTCCTAAATATAAGCATAGAATATTTTTCTATTTGCTTGTGTCCTCTCTTATTTCCTTGAGCAGTGGTTTGTAGTTCTCCTTGAAGAGGTCCTTCACATCCCTTGTAAATTGTATTTCTAGGTATTTTATCCTCTTAGTAGCAGTTATGAATGGGAGTTTACTCATGATTTGGCTCTCTGTTTGTCTATTACTGGTGTAAAGGATTGCTTGTGATTTTTGCACGTTAATTTTGTATCCTGAGACTTCATTGAAGTTGCTTATCAGCTTAAGGAGTTTTTGGGCTGAGACGGTGGAGTTTTGTAAATATACAGTCATGTCATCTCTGAACAGAGACAATTTGACTTCCTCTCTTCTTATTTGAATACACTTTATTTCTTTCTCTTGCCTGATTGCCCTGTTGAGAACTTTCAATACTATGTTGAATAGCAGTGGTGAGAGAGGGCATCCTTATCTTGTGCCGGTTTTCAAAGGGAATGATTCTAGCTTTTGCCCATTCAGTATGATTTTGACTGTGGGTCTGCCATAATAGCTCTTATATTTTGAGATATGTTCCATCAATACCTAGTTTGAGTGTTTTTTAGCATGAAGGGGTGTTGAATTTTATTGAAGGCCTTTTCTGCATCTAGTGAGATAATCGTGATTTTTTTTTTGTCATTGGTTCTGTTTATGTGATGGATTACATTTATTGATTTGTATATGTTAAACCAGCCTTACATCCCAGGGATGAAGCCAACTTGATCATGATGGATAAGCTTTTCAATGTGCTGCTGGATTTGGTTTGCCAGTATTTTATTGAGGATTTTTGCATTGATGTTCATCAGGGATATTGGCCTGGAGTTTTCTTTTTTTGTTGTATCTCTGCCAAGTTTTGGTATCAGGTTGATGCTGGCCTCATAAAATAAGTCAGGGAGGAGTCCCTCTTTTTCTATTGTTTGGAATAGCTTTAGAAGAAATGGTACCAGCTCCTGCTTGTAGCTCTGGTAGAATTTGGTTGTGAATCTTTCTGATCCTGGGCTTCTTTTGGTTGGTAGGCTATTAATTATTGCCTCTATTTCAGAACTTCTTATTGGTCTCTTCATAGATTTGACTTCTTCCTGGTTTAGTCTTGGGAGGGTGCATGTGTCCAGGAATTTATCCATTTCTTCTAGATTTTCTAATTTATTTGCATAGAGGTGTCTATAGCATTCTTTGATGGTACTTCATATTTCTGTGGGATCAGAGGTGATATCCCCTTTATAATTTATGTGTGTGTGTTTGTGTGTGTGTGTGTGTGAGACTATTTGATTCTTCTCTCTTTTCTTCTTTATTAATCTGGCTAGTGGCCTATCTATTTTGTTAATCTTTTTTAAAGAAAAACAGCTTCCAAATTTATTGAATTTTTTGGAAGAGTTTTTCGTGTCTCCATCTCCTTCAGTTCTGCTCTGATCTTAATTATTTCTTGTCTTCTGCTAGCTTTTAAATTTGTTTGCTCTTGCTTCTCTAGTTCTTTTAATTGTCATGTTAGGGTGTCGATTTTAGATCCTTCCTGCTTTCTCCTGTGGGCATTTAGTGCTATAAATTTTCCTCTCCACACTGCTTTAGCTGTGTCCCAGAGAATCTGGTATGTTGCATCTTTGTTCTCATTTGTTTCAAAAAACTTATTTATATTTACCTTAATTTCATTGTTTGCCCAGTACTCATTCAGGAGCAGATTGTTCACTTATCATGTCATTGTGCAGTTTCTTAACTCTGAGTTCTAATTTGATTTCATTGTGGTCTGTTTGTTATGATTTCTGTACTTTTGCATTTGCTGAGGAGGGTTTTACTTCCAATTATGTGGTCAATTTTAGAATGAGTGTGATGTGGTGTGGAGAAGAATGTATATTCTGTTGACTTGGGGTGGAGAGTTCTGTAGGTGTCTATTATGTCTGCTTGGTCCAAAGCTGAGTTCAAGTCCTGAATATCCTTGCTATTTTTCTGTCTCATTGATCTGTCTAATATTGACAGTGGGGTGTTAAAGTTTCCCACTATTATTGTGTCGGAGTCTAAGTATATTTGTAGGTCTCAGGAATTTGCTTTATGAATCTGGGTGCTCCTGTATTGGGTGCATATATATTTAGGATAGCTAGCTTTTCTTGTTGCATTAATCCCTTTACCATAATGTAATGCCCTTCTTCATCTTTTTTGATCTTTGTTGGTTTGACTGTTTTATCAGAGATTGGATTGCAACTCCTGCTTTCTTTTCCTTTCTATTTGCTTGGTAAATCTTCCTCCATCCCTTTACTTTTGAACCTGTGTGTGTCTTTGCATGTGAGATGGGTCTCCTGAATATAGCACACCAATGGGTCTTGATTCTTTATCCAATTTGCCAGCCTGTGTCTTTTAATTGGGGCATTTAGCCCATTTACATTTAAGGTTAACACGGTTATGTGTGAATTTGATCCTGTCATTATGATGTTAGCTGGTTATTTTGCCCATTAGTTGATGCAGTTTCTTCATAGTATCAGTGATCTTTACATTTTGGTATGTTTTTGCAGTGGCTGGTACCAGTTTTTCTTTTCCATATTTAGTGCTTCCTCAGGAGCTCTTTTAAGGCAGGCTTGGTGGTAACAAAATCTCTCAGCATTTGTTTGTCTGTATTTTATTTCTCCTTCGCTTATAAAGTTTAGTTTGGCTGGATATGAAATTCAGGGTTGAACATTCTTTTCTTTAAGAATGTTGAATATTGGTCCCCACTCTTTTCTGGCTTGTAGGGTTTCTGCACACAGATCCACTGTTAGTTTGATGTCTTCCCTTTGTGGGTAACCCAACCTTTCTCTCTTACTGTCTTTAACATTTTTTCCTTCATTTCAATCTTGATGAATCTCATAATTATGTGTCTTGGGGTCAGTCTTCTCAAAGAGTGTCTTTGTGGTGCTCTTTTTATTCCCTGAATTTGAATACTGGCCTGTCTTGCTAGGTTAAGGATATTTTCCTGGAGGATTTCCTGAAGTGTGTTTTTCAACTTCGTTCCATTATCCCAGTCACTTTCAGGTACACCAATCAAAGACAGGTTTGGTCTTTTCACATAATCCCATATTTCTTAGAGGTTCTGTTGGTTTCTTTTCATTCTTTTTTCTCTAATCTTGTCTTTATGCTTTATTTCATTAAGCTGATCCTCAATCCCTGGTATCCTTTCTTCTGCTTGATTGATTTAGCTATTGATATTGTGTAAGCTTCACAAAGTTCTTGTGCTGTTGTTTTCAGCTCCATCAGGTCATTTATGTCCTTCTCTAAACTGGTTATTCTAGTTAGCAGTTTCTGTAACCTTTTATCAAGGTCCTTAGGTTCCTTGCATTGGGTTAGAATATGCTCCTTTAACTCGCAGGAGTTTGTTGTTACCCAGCTTCTGAAGCCTACTTCTGTCAATTTGTCCAACTCATTCTCCATCCAGTTTTGTTCCCTTGCTAGCAAGAAGTTGTGATTGTTTTTTTAGGAGAAGAGGCATACTGGTTTTTGGAATTTTCTGCCTTTTGTGCTGAGTTTTCCTCATCTTCATGGATTTACTTACCTTTGGTCTTTAAGGTTGGTGACCTTCGGATGGGGTTTTCACATGGTTGTTGTTTTTGTTGATGTTGATGCTATTGCTTTCTGTTTGTTAATTTTACTTCTAACAGTCAGCCCATTCTTCTGCAGGTCTGCTGGAGTTTGCTGGAAGTTCACTCCAGATCCTGTCTGCCTGGGTATCACCAGTGGAGGCTGCAGAATAGCAAAGATTGCTGCTTGCTCCTTCTTCTGGAAGCTTTGTCCCAGAAGGGCACCCACCAGATACCAGCCAGAGCTCTCCTGTATGAAGTGTCTGTCAACCCCTGCTGGAAGGTGTCTCCCCATCAGGAGGAACAGGGGTCATGGTCCCACTTGAGGAGGCAGTCTGTCCCTTAGCAGAGCTTGAGTGTTGTCCTGGGAGATCCAATGGTCTCTTCAGAGCTGGCAGACAGGAACTTTTAAGTCTGTTGAAGCTGTCTGCACAGCCACCTCTTCCCCCACTTGCTCTGCCCCAGGGAGACGGGTGTTTTATCTGTAAGCCCCTGACTGGGGCTGCTGCCTTTCTTTCAGAGATACCCTGCCCACAGAGGAGGAATCTAGAGAGGCAGACTGGCAACTGTGGCTTTATGGCACTCAGGTGGGCTCCGCCCAGTCCAAACTTCCCAGTGGGCTTTATTTTCACTGTGAGGGGAAAACTACCTACTCAAGGCTCAGTAATGGTGGACACCCTTCCCTCCACCAAGCTCAGGTGTCCCACATTGACTTCAGACTGCTGTGCTGACAGTGAGAATTTCAAGCCACTGGATCTTAGCTTTTTAGGCCCCATGGGGGTGGGATCTTCTGAGCAAAACCACTTCCTGGCTTCAGCTGCCTTTCCAGGGGAGTAAATGGTTCTGTCTCACTGGCATTCCAGGACCACTGAAATATGAGATAAAACTCCTGCAGCTAGCTCAGTTTCTGCTCAAATGTTTTTGTGCTTGAAACCCAGGTTCTGCTGGTGTAGGCACCTAAGGGAATTTCCTGGTGTGTGGTTGCGAAGACTGTGGGAAAAGCATGGCATCTGGGCTGGATGGCACCATCTCTCATGGCACAGACCCTCACAGCTTTTCTTGGCTTCCTGGAGTTTCTTGAACCCTTACACTTCCTGGGTGAGGCGATGCCCCACCCTGCTTCTGCTTGCCCTCAGTGGGCTGCACCCCCTATATAATGAGTCCCAGTGAGATGAACTGGGTACCTCAATTGGAGATGAAGAAATCATTCACCTTCTGTGTTGGTCTTGCTGGGAGCTGTAGAGCGGACCTATTCTTATTTAGTCATCTTGCCTGGGAATCCCCTAACAGATACTTTTTAAAAGAATATGATTTGGCATTATTTACCAATATTTCAGTGGACATACCCTTTGACTCAGTAATATCAATTCTTAAAATCTCTTCTACTGATATTCTTGCAAAAGTTTACAAAGCTATGTGTACAAAGATATTAAATGCCTTAATCATAATAGAAAAAATGGGACAGTTATTAAAGATAATATAAGAAATGAATACAATATTTTTAGCCACAAACAGGCCAGGCTGATGAAAACTTTTTGTGTTTGCCCAGTGTTTCCTCTGGTAAAAAATTGTGAGCCTAGTAAGCCCTGTCGAATACATATTATGTTAAGTTGACATACAATCATTTATAAATCAAGGCAAAGCATGTCATGGTCTTACAACCAGATACAAAGTCTCCCTGATTCAGGATAAGGACCGTCTAGGCATGTTTCCTAAAATATCAACCAACATGGATGAACTTCAAAATATATAGAACTATCCTCATAAATGTAGACAATTGTGCTGCTTAGCAAACACAGTTTTATTTGTAACTAAAAAGTCGTTTGACCTTTAACTCACGGTCAGAGGTACTTTTCTTACTTTCATTGTAAAACAAAAAGAAAGTTTACTCAAAAAGTATAAGTCAAGTGAAAATTACAACCTAGTCTTGTAAGAAACAGATTTCGAAGTAAACTTGAAGTATTAATGGCTAATCACGTGGAGATTCCTATTCTATTATGATAGAAATGTTGGCTAATTATTAAGGTTCAAAAACACCACTTGAAAGGCACCTCTGCCCCTGTAGTTTACATTGAAATGTAAATGGCCATACATTATTTAAAAAGAAGAGTGTCTTTATTAAGAATGATTTGTCTCAGTAGAGTTCTCAGTTTCAGAGTTTTGTAATATAGGCTGAAAGGGTCTGACCAAACAAAGATCCTGTTAGCATGCTGTCTATATACGTAGATGTGGGAATGTGTTGGGAAAAGCAAATAAATAGGATGCTGGTGGTCAGATAAAAAAAATTCATAGGTGGCAAAATGAGCTGAATACAGCAAAAAAGGAAAATTACTGAGACAAATGTCAGATATGATACATTAGAGAAAAAATGCATAAATATAGATGAAAAAGAGGCTTAGAGCACCAATGTTTACAAAAATAGAAAGGCTTAAATTGGCAGTGAATGCACATTGAAGCCTCTGTGTAATATGGTTACTAAATTTGCTGATGTGCTTTGGAGATTTATTAATAAAAGTGTTACCTAAAACAAACAAAATTTAATAAATGCAACTTTCTTCCCTTTAAATCTATATTGCCTTTTTATAAACATATAGTTCATATCTAGTGATTCTAATGTGTTCAATCAATGCCATGTCCCCTAAAACTTCTGGTAAAAATTGTTATTTTTATATCTAACTCCACCAGCTAAGATTTATCTGGCCCTAACTTTTTCTAATGTGAGTTAAAACAAGAGAAATTTTACTGTGGTTTCTAAAAATGACATGTTGAAATACTGAATATGCCTTTTCAAACTCTACAGAATAAGCCTATTACAGAATTAAGGCTTAACATTCATTCATAAAGTAACATGAGTTGTTTTAGTGGAATAGGGAAATTCCACTTTGAATCTCAGGAATTAGTTTTAATGATATAGTCAGAAATGGTTTAGATATTTTTGTTAAACACAACAAGAATTGTTTTTTATGAAAACCTAGAGCTGAATGAAGTGCATATTATAAATAACCTTTCAAGGCTGTGGTCTCAGAAAGTAACCATGAGTTCTTCCTTCATGAAGGGGGAAAAAAAGTTTTTTGTGTTCCTGCTAGAACCTACAAGTACTACTGATGACCTCATATGAGGAATCCTTGATTACAGCAGAGAACTTCCTTTCAGATAATGTCCTGAATAAGAGCAGAAAAAAGACTCATTAAAGAGAACAGAAAATCTGGGAAAAATAAATCAACCTAATACATCATCATGCTTTTATCCCCAGCACCCATCATAATGCCTGGCTTAGAGTTATTTATTAATAAATGCTTGTTGAAGGTTGAACATGGAGTAAACTCACACCATAATTCTCTGTTGAGGTAAAAGATTTCCATGGCACAGAATACCATGCAGAAAAATTGCCTGAATGACACTATTTAATGTAAAAAAAAAAAGTACCCTGAATTTATTTAATAAATAAATAAATACCCTAGGCTCCACAAACATTATATTTAACCAGTGACCTTAAGGAGAGGCTTCTGTGTAACTGGAGAACTCCAAATAGTCCACAGTCCAATAATCTCTTCCTTAGTATCTTAAAATAATCCCCTTTTGCAAACTGAATTATAGACTGCCATTTTGAGTCTAGCATAGAGAATGTCAGATCTGTGAGAAACCTAATTATCACTGAAAGTACAATGTCTGGATTTATAGTCACCAGAATTTTTAGTCCTGCTTTCAGCCAACAACAAAGACAGATTTTTGAAGCTGTAGATTTGAGATTCATTCTATCACACTCTTCTTGTGCTTAAGGGCTTCATCCTTAAGAAAATGTCTCTATGCAGACACCGAAAAAAAAAATTAGGCACAGAGTATATGGATTTAATATTGAACTCTACAAAGAAAATTCTGAGCACACTAGCAATCTAGATGGAGGGCAAGTATATGTATTTCCATATCAAACCAATACACACAAGAGAATGATCTTTCTTTCTAAACTAAAGGGTTTTGCAAATTGATCTCATGGGAAATTGTTCCTAGGACCTAATTCTTATGCATATAATATATTTCAATAATGAATCAAAGGAAAATGGTACAGTCTCAAACAAAATAAGCTCTGAAAAGTAAAGCTGCAGCTACACACATTTCTATAAACTTCACACCTACTAGCTACAGAGCAGACACCCAAGAGGCCAACAGAAAAGAAAGCAGTAGTCTACAAAATTAATTCATCAGCTACGCAGCTGGCCTTCTGGAGCCAGCACAGTTGGTGAAGTCAAACAGTTCCCTCCAGGGAAGGGAAGGACAGTTGTCAACAAAGATGGTGGTAGAAAAACTTAACTAAAGCTAGGCTAGTCTCCTCCAGGATTGTCAGGCTAGATCATGTGTACAGCATCCTAAATGAGTTCTCAACACTTGTAAAATGGAACTGCTTGACCCAAATGTGGACTTTTCAAAAATGTGCTCTTTGTACCATCTACATAGGATACTAGAGAGAGTAAAAATAATAACTCACAACCACCTCAGTCACTACACATGATCAGTCACTACAAACAACCTAACGAAATCTAAAAAATATGATTAGGACTATGTATTGTAGGATCATATACAAGTGCTTCAAATTCCAGCTTTTTCATTTGTTAGTTGTGTGACTTTGGACATTTTAAGTAGTAAATCTGAGTTTTTGTTTCCCCCTATAAAAAATAAGGATAACAACAGTATCTAGTGTTACTCAAAAAATATTTGTAGTGTGAAGAATAAATTTGGAACACTGCCTTGTTTATAGTAACTCAGCAAAGTTTCTCTGTGAAGGGCCAGATAGTGAAAGCATTAGGCTCTGGGGGCCATGTGAACTCTGGGGCTACTTGTAACACAAATTCAGCCATGTTATAGCATGGTAGGATGACCAGAGTTAGCACTAATATATTATACAATTTCAGATAACTAGAAAAAGGATATTCAATGTTCCCAATACAAGGAAATAATAAACGCTCAAGATGATGATATGCTAATTACCCTGATCTGATCACTGCATGCTATATGTATCAAAACATCACTATGTACCCCATAAATATGTACAATTATATTTCAATTAAAAAAATTTGAAAAGCAACTACAAATAATTTGTAAATGAATAGGTGTGGCCGTGTTCCAATAGATCGTAACTTATAAAACAAGGAGGCAAATTGAGTTTGGCCTACAGCCTGTAGTTTGTAATGGTTTCTAGGCATGCTTAACAATAATATTATGAATAAATCTAGTCATATCAAATACTTGATATTGCTGACAAGTCACATATTGAACTAAGTGCTTCATGTGGATTAATTTATTCAGTCTTTATAACAACTTTCAAGGTAGAAATAAATAGTGTCTCCTATTTAAAAAAGATAAAACAGGTCCAGAGACTTTAAGTGCTGTCTCAAAATCCCACAGCTAATATGATGAAAAGTCAGGATTCAAATCTAGGTCTTCACGTTTTGAAGTCTTTTTTTCTTAGCCACTTACTCTGACACTGACTATTATCTACTAATAACTTGGTTTAACAAGTACTTTAGTCTTTGACCAGGATTTATGCTGGCAAAATATCATGGTATTTATACAGTCATTGGAAGACTTTTGAAAATAAAGTTTATTCCACCTATGGGAAACAACATGAGAAGAGTTCTTTCCCTTTTCCTCATAATAGTCTAGATGCTACATTATCTCATTGAATCTTCAGGGGGAAAAAGCCAGTGATGTAGACTCTATTGTTACCTCCATTTAACAGATGAGGTATGTGAGGTTAAGAAAGGGCAACCGTTTTACCCAAGGTCCCATAGTTAGTTATTATAGAAGTAGGACACACATAAGTTCAAAATAAAGGGATGCAGAGTAATCTACCAAGCCAATAAAAAACAAACAAAAAAAGCAATGTTTGAAATCCTAGATTAAGACAAAACAGACTTTAAACCAACAAATATCAAAAAGATAAAGAAGGAAAAAGACATAATGGTAATGGGTTGAATTCAACAAGACCTAAGTATCCTAAATATATATGCACCCAACACAGAAACACCAGATTCATAAAGAAAGTTCTTGAACACCTTAGAAGAGACTTAGAGTCCCACACAATAATAGAGATTTTAACACCCTACTGACAGATTATTGAGGCAGAAGAGTCATAAAGATATTAGGACTTGAACTCAGCACTGGACCAAATGGACCTGATAGACATCTACAGAATTTTCCACCCCAAAACAACAGAATATACATTCTTCTCATTGTCACATGGTACTTACTCTAAAATCAATCACATAATTATAAGTAAAACACTTTTCAGCAAATGTGAAAGAACTGAAACCATAACACACAATCTTTCTGACCACAGAACAATCAAATTAGAAATCAAGACAAAGACATTCACTCAAAACCATGCAAGTACATCTAAATTGAATAACGTGCTCCTGAAAGGCTTTTGGTTAAATAATAAAATTAAGACAGAAATCAAGTTCTTCAAAACGAGGAGAACAAAGTTACAACATATAAGAATCTCTGGGACACAGCTAAGGCAGTGTTAAGAGGGATTTATAGCACTTGAAGTCCATATCAGAAAGAAAGATCTCAAGCTAACAACCTATACCAGAACAAAAATAAGTAGAAAACCATGAGCAAACCAATCCCAAAGCTAGCAGAAGACAAGAAATAACTGGAATTAGAGTTGGACTAAAGAAGACAGACACCTAAAAAACCATTTAAAATATCAATGAATACAGGAGGCATTTTATTTTTGAGAAAATTAATAAAATAGCTCCACTACTATCTAGACTGATTAAAAAAGAGAATCCAAATAAACACATCAGAAATGACAAATGAAATATATTACCACTAACCCCAGAGAAATACAAACAACCATCAGAAAATATTATGAACACCTCTATGCACATAAGCTAGAAAATCTACAGGAAACTGATAAATATGTGGATACATATACTCCCTCAAGACTGAACTAGGAAGAAGTAGAATCCCCGAATAGACAAATAATGAGCTCTGAAATTAAATCAGTAATTAATGGCCTATCAAACCAAAAAATCCCAGGACCAGATGGTTTCACTGCTGAATTCTACCAGATATACAAAGAAGAGATGATACCATCCCTGATGAAACTATTTCAAAAATTGAAGAAGGACTTCTCCCTACCTCTTTCTATGGGGTCAGTATTGTTCTGATGCCAAAACCCAGCAGAGACACAACAACAACAAAAAATCTTCAAGCCAGTATCCTTGATGAACATCGATGCAAAAATCCTCAACAAAATACTGGCAAACTGAATCCAGCAGTACATTGTAAAAGCTTCTCCACCACAACCAAGTAGGCTTCAACCCTGGAATGCAAGGTTTGTTCATCAGACACAAAACAACAAATGTGATTCATCACATAAACAGAACTAAAGAAAAAAAACCACATGATTATTTCAATACATGCAGAAAAGGGCTTTTGATAAAATTCAAGATCACTTCATGTGAAAAACTCAATAAAGTAGGTACTGAAGAAACCTACTTCAAAAGTCTAAGAGCCATCTCTGACAAACCCACAGTCAACATCATACTGAATGGGCAAAAGCTGGAAGCACTCCCCTCAATAACAGGCACAAGACAAGGATACCCTCTCTCACCACTCCTATTTAACATGGTGTTGGAAGTCCTGGGTCACAAAATCAGGCAATAGAAAGTAATAAAGAGAATAAGTCAAACTATCCCTCTTTGCAGATGACATAATCCTTTATCTAGAAAACCCTATAGTCTCAGCCCAAAGGTTACTTAAGCTAATAACTTCAACTAAGTCTCAGGATACAAAATCAATGTATAAAAACAACTAGCACTCTTATACATCAACAACAGTCAAGCAGAAAGCCAAATCAGGAACACAATCACATTCACAATTGCCAAAACATAAAATAACAAGGAATACAGCTAACAGAGAGGTGACAGATCTTTACAAAAATAACTACAAAACACTGCTCAAAGAGATCAGAGATGACACAAACAAATGGAAAACATTCCATACTCTTGTATAGAAAGACACAATATCATTAAAATGGCCATACTGTCCAAAGCAATTTGTAGATTCAATGCTATCTCTATTAAACTACCATGACATTCTTCACAGAACTAGAAAAAAACTATTTTGAAATTTATATGGAACTGTAAAAAAGCTCAAATAGCCAAGGCAATCCTAAGCAAAAAGAACAAAACTGGAGGCATTGTGCTACCTGACTTCAAACTGTAATACAGGGCTACAGTAACCAAAGCAGCATGTTACTGTTACAAAAACAAACACACCGACCAATGGAACAGAATAGAGAACCCAGAAATAAGGCCACATAACTGTGACAGTCTGATCTTTGACAAAGCTGACAAAAACAAGCAATAGGAAAAGGATCCCCTATTCAATAAATAGTGCTGGGATAACTGTCTAACCAAATGCAGAAGCTTGATACTGGACATGTTCCTGACATTATATACAAAAATCAACTTAAAATGGATTAAAGACTTAAATGGAAAATCCTAAACTGTAAAAACCCTGGAAGACAACCTGCATTTAAGAATAAAGACTTAAATGTAAACCCCAAACCTCTAAAAACCCTAGAAGACAACCTAGGCAATACCATTCTTCACATAGGAACAGGCAAAGATTTCATGATGTAGATGCCAAAAACAACTGCAAAGAAAACAAAAATTGACAAATGAGATTCAATTAAACTAAAGAGCTTTTGCACAGCAAAACATACTATCAACAGAATAAACAGGCAACCTACAGAACGTGAGAAAATATTTGCAAACTATGCATCTGACAAAGGTCTAATATCCAGTGTCTGTATGGAACAAATTTACAAGAATAAAACAAACAATCCCATTAAAAAGTGGGCAAAGGACATTAACAGACATTTTTCAGAAAAACACATACATGTGGCGAACAACCATATGCAAAAAAGCTCAACATCACTGATCATTTGAGACAGCCAAATCAAAACCATGAGATACCATCTCACACCAGTCAGGATAGCTATTATTAAAAAGATAAAAAATGTCAGATGCTGGCAAGGTTGTGAAGAAAAAGAAATGTTTATACACTATTGGTGGGAGTATAAATTTGTTCATCCGTTGTGGAAGACAATGTGGTGATTCTTCAAAAATCTATAAACAGAAATACCGTTTGACCCAGCAATGTCTTTACTGGGTGTATTAGTTCATTCTCACACTGCTATAAAGAATTCCCAAGACAGGCTAATTTAGAAAGGAAAGAGTTTCACATGGCTGGGGAGATCTTAGGAAATTTACAAGCAGAGCAGAAGGAAAAGGGGAAGCAAGGACCTTCTTCACATGGTGTCAGGAGAGAGAGTAGTATGTGAAGGAGGAACTGTCAAACACAAAACAATCAGATCTCATGAGAACTCAATACCACAAGAATCGCATGGGGAAAACCTCTCCCATGATCTAATCACCTCTATCCCTCAATATGTGGTGATTACAATTTGAGATGAGATTAGGGTGGGGACACAGGGCCAAACCATACCATTCTGCCGTTAGCCCCTCCAAAATCTCAAGTCTTTTCACATTTCAAAACTAATCATGCCTTCCCAACAGTCCCCAAAGTCTTAACTCATTTCTGTGTTAACTCACAGATTCACAGTCCAAAGTTTCATCCAAAAGAAGGCAAGTCCCTTCTGCCTTTTTTGATTTTATGAGCCTGAAAAATCAAAAGCAAGTTAGTTACTTCCTAGATACAATCTGGCTACAGGCATTGGGTAAATGCTTCGGTTCCCAGTGGGAGAAATTGGCCAAAACAAAGGGGTTACAGGCCCCACACAAGTCTGTAATCCAGCAGGGAAGTCATTAAATCTTAAAGTTCCAAAATCATCTCCTTTGACTCCATATTTCATGTTCTTGGCATGCTGATGCAAGATGTGAGCTCACACAGCGTTGGGCAGCTCTTTCATGGACTGGCATTGAGTGTGTGCAGCTTTTCCAGGCACACAGTGCAAACTGTTGGTAAATCTACAGTTCTAGGGTCTACAGGAAGGTGCCCCTCTTCTCACAGCTCCCCATAGGCAGTGTCCCAGTGGGGACTTTGTGTTGGGGCTCACAACCCACATTTCCCTTCCACACTGCCCCTAGCAGAGGTTCTCCATGAGGGTTCTGCGCATGAAGCTAACTTCTGCCTGGACATCCAGGTATTTCCATACATCCTCTGAAATTTAGGCAGAGGATCCCAAACCTCAATTATTCTGTGTGCCCACAGGCCCAACACCACATGGAGGCTGCCAAAGCTTGGGGCTTGCATCCTCTGAAGCAACGGGCTGAGCTGTACCTTGTCTCCCTTTAGCCATGGCTGGAGCTGGAGCACCTGGGACACAAGGCACTAAATCCCGAGGCTACACACAGCAACAGGACTCTGGACCCAGCCCATGAAACCAGTTTTTTCTCCTAGGCCTCCAGGTCACTTGTTACTTTTAGGCTACCAGGCTTGTGATGGGAGGGGATGCTGCCAAGATCTCTGGCATGCTCTGGAGACATTTTCTCCATTGTGTTGGTGATTAATAATTGAATCCTCGTTACTTATGCAAATTTCTGCAGCCAGCTTAAATTTCTACCAAGAAAAGGGGGTTTTCTTTTCTACTGCATTGTCAGGCTGCAAATTTTCCAAACTTCTATGCTCTTCTTCCCTTTTAAACATAAATTCCAATTTCAGATCATCTCTCTCAAGTTAAAAGTTTCACATATCTCTAGGGCAGGGCAGAATGCTGCCAGTCTTTTTGCTAAAGCATAGAAAGAGTGCTCTTTGCTCTAGTTCCCAATAAGTTCCTCATCTCCATCTGAGACCATCTCAGCCTGGACTTCATTGTCCACATCACTATCAGCATCTTGGTTAAAACCATTCCACCAGTCTCTAGGAAGTCCCAAACTTCCCACATCTTCCTGTCATTTTCTGAGCCCTCTAAACTGTTCCAACATTTGCCCACCACTCAGTTCAAAAGTCTCTTCCATATTTTCAAGTATCTTCATAGCAGTACTCAACTCTCTGTTGTACAACTTTACTGTATTAGTCTGTTTTCACACTGCTATAAAAAAATACACAAGACTGGGTAATTTAGCAAGGAAAGAGGTTTAATTGACTCACAGTTTTTCACAAGGTGGCAGGAGACAGAGAAATATGTGAAGGAGGAACTGTCAAACACTTATAAAACCATCAGATCTCCTTAGAACTCACTATCATGAGAACAGCATGGGGGGAAACCTCCCCCATGGTCCAATCACCTCTCTCCCTCAATAGGTGGGAATTACAATTAAATATGAGATTTGGGTGGGGACACATAGCCAAACCATATCACTGGGTATATGCCAAAAGAAATATAAACTATTCTATCATAAAGACACATGCACAAATATGTTCATTGCAGCACTATTCCCAACAGTAGAGACATGAAATCAACCTAAATGTCACTCGATGGTAGACTGGATAAAGAAAATGTGGTATACATACCTCATGAAATACTATGTAGCTATAAAAAAGGATGAGATCCTGTCCTTTGTAGCAACATGAATGGAGTTGGAGGCCATTATTCTTAGCGAACTAATGCAAGAACAGAAAACCAAATACTGAATGTTCTCACTTACAAGTGGAAGCTAAATGATGAGAACACACGGACACGTAGGAGGGAACAACAGACACTGGGGCCTACTTGAGGGTAGAGGGTGGGAGGAGGGTGAGGATCAGGAAAACTGACTAATGGGTACTATTAGTACCCTGGATGATGTAATCATCTGTATAAAAAAATCCCCATGACACAAATTTACCTATGCAACAAACGTACACATGTACCCCTGAACTTAAAAGTTAAAAAAAAAGAACCAGGATAGAATCCCAAGTTACTCGATTCCAAGGTTAAAAATTGAAACACTTAAATGCTGCACTGAAATGTCCTTTTTTCAGCTCAGGAATGTCATGTAATTGATTCAGATTGAGGACCTTGGGCTCAAAAAGCCTATATCCTGATCAGTTTTGCAGACTCTTGGAGATGGGCTAATATGACAAATACTAGTGCAAAGACAAACAAAAGATAAAGTTTAAAACAGAGTGGAGGGCCAATGAGAAACAATATTTAATTAAGATAGTGGTTCTCAAAAACTCCCTGGCAGTGCCTTTGGAAGGCTTTAACAATGTATAAATACCTTGGCTGCTTCTGTAGAGATTCTTTCTCTTCTGACTGGGATAGAGCTAAAATCAGAGGCTTTTTTTCCCCCTCCATCGTAAATTAGAAGCCTCTGTGGGATATTTACGTATACATATACAAAAAATGGGCTATAGCAGTAGTCTCAAACTTGGCTGCGTATGTGAATCACTTGTGTATGTAAACTGCTTAGCACTGAGCCTGATACACAGAGATAATTCAAAAAGTATTAGATATTACTGTTAATTAAGGATCTTAAGAATGAAAAAGCAGACTTCATATCTGTTTTAATGAATTGAATTGAACAAAGAAGAATGATTCATAGTGGTCCTTGGAAATCATCTATAAGTTAATCTGATATTGACTTTTCCCAGGCATGAAAGTTGATTTGGGCTTATTTATATACATGATGTATAGATCATGACTTCCTTAAGGTCAGGGACAACATCTGATTCATCTCCATTCTTTTTTGCCCAGTGACTTGTGTGGAGTAAGTATGCCAATATGTACCTTCTGAATGACTCTGAATGTGCTTTATTTGGATAAGCCAGCACTTAATGATTTTAATCAACTATGTTTGAATCAAAGTAGGTTGAAAACTTAGTTGCATGGTCAGAGAAAGTCCTGAGAGATATCATCAAATAATAATACCACTGTCTGGAGTGGGATACACAATGGAAACGGTCCTGCTCCTAACAAAAGCAAGCTCTTGCCTTTGATGACAAGCCCTGATCCAAAAGCAGAGTGAAAAATGAGGCTAGAAGGCTATTTATGTTTGGATAATTAAAGTTCAGGTGGGAACACACCAAAAAATCTGGTAGAATCATGCCGAAAGGGGATCTTCTTATACAAATATTTGGTTTTGATAAGATCAATACCAGATAAATTTATCCTCAAATACAATTATTCTGAAACGTGACTAGCCTATGGAGAGTCGATGAAGCCATTGCCAAGAGGGAAAGGTGGTTGGAGATAACACTCTTCTTTTACTTTTGCACTGGAGGGTAATATTGCAGGCAGAGAGAAGACGTGTTGAAAGTAATGTGATCCAGAAAGAATGTATAGAGACAGAGTGTCTGAGATCATTGAGATAATATGAAAAGGCTGAGCTGGAGTTCTTCGCAGGGATGGGGACATTTATCTCACTAGAAAGCATAATAAGTAACTTAACAACAAGGAGACTTGGAAGTAAGCGACTTTCATCAATAGCAAATCATAAGATGGATGCTTAACATGATGCGGGCATAGCATCGTGGTTTTTAGAAATACATGGGGTGGGGTTTTAGATGATGGAATGGTTATGGTACTTTTAAAAGTCATTTTGTGCATCAATGCCTACTGAATTGTAGAGTGCTCAAACAGCCAATTTATTGTCATAAATATTAATCTGTTAAAACCTTTATAATCAGTGAACTCTTACTTTAAATTCCACCTTTGCATTTGATTGTACACAGAAGGGTTATTTTTCTTTGTATCAGTATATGTAGATAACAGTACAGAAGGCAACTGAGAGTGGTTAACTTGCTCAGAACTCACTCCCCCTCACTCCTTTCTTCCTTACAGAGACAAGCCCTTTACAGCTCTGTTCCATCCATATGGTTACCGTGTATATAAAGTATGATCATGTTTATAAAATATGACCCCTGCCTACTAAACCTCAGTGGATTGGCCAGGACTGGGAAACTGACTCAAGCTGCACCAAAGGGGATTTAGAATTCTCATATGCATCTGACTGGTCTCTTAAATAGCAGCATTTAATCACTGGAGTTGTGGGTGGCTACGTTTCACCATGTGGGTGGGGTAGAGATGCAAAGAGGAGAGTGACACCATCTCTGGTCTATTTCTGAGTCTCAGAGGTATTCTTGCCCTTAGGTTCCGGGAGACATTGTATTTCCTTATAATAAATTTCCTCCTTGTGTTTTATTCTTGCCCAAGTGAGTTTCTATTCCTGTCAAACAAGAGTCTGAACTAATACAGAAATGAGCTCTAGCTGTTTGCAGAATGCATTCACTTTTTTACTCATGAAAGGGAGTCCTAACAAAATGAATGTTTGCTAGGCAGAGTGACCCAAGTCTTCAGTTTGAATACTGATAAGCATTTCCCTCACATTGGAGTTAGATTTGAAAATCTGGTCTCAAATTAAGATTGGCGTATCTGGTCTTCCAGATGGTGACTCGTATCTCGATGTAAAATGAAATGACTTCTGTCTCTTATGGTAGCTCTGACATCAACATTTATTACACAGAGTGTGCTGGTGTCTGCTGTGTGAAACATGCTCAAAAGGTATTGTTTGCCAAGGGCTTCGATGAGGAAAATAAAGAAAGAGGGCCTGGAGTACCTTAGAAGAGGCAAAGCAGGTAGAGCAGATAACCTGTATTTAAATCTCATGTTTCTTTGAACAGCTTGAATCCTCTCCCTGAATTGATATGGATGAAGCTAAACAGAATGGCATAATGAAAGAATATGGTTTTAGGGTTAACCAACCACATATTAAAATCTCACTTTTGCCACTTACTAGTCATGTGACTTTAATTTACTTACTCATGCTTTCTGAACCTCAGTTTTTTCCTCTGTAAAATAAATGTTCTTCTTCCCTTATAGAATTAAAAAATAAGAAAACATAAAAGCTGAGCACTTACTAGGTGTTCATTACTATAGTATGAACCTAATAGTAGTCACCACTATTAGGCCAAATCAAGTTACTGGACTCAATTCCCTTATTATTTATGCATTCATTCCTGCCACAAATATTTTCTCTGCGCCTACTATGTGCCAGGCACTGTGTTAGGGGCTGGAATCGCACCAGTGGGAAAAAAGTGATTTCTATGTCTTCATGATACTTACCATTCAGTGAGCATTAGAGCAAATGTAAAGGGAGATCAAATTTCTTGGTCTTTGGAGACCTCATCAAGGTAGAGGCACCCCACAAGTTCCTGTCTGAGTAGGCAGTGGCCGTCCTGTTTACTATCATTTTAAATGCAATGTATGTAAACACCTATTCTTCCTCATGCTCATGCTTCCACAACCTGTATGAGGATTTAAGCGTGTGGGTAATTGTCTGCTGGCCACAATTTGCAAGGCTATGATGTGAATGTTTGTTGTAGGCAACATCCTGGTACTCAACAAATGGTGGTAAAAACTTGCAATTTAAAAGTGAACTTTACATACTGTGGGAACAATTTTTTCCCCACTGAGACTGAGGCCAAATGAATCCATTTCCATCTCCAGTAGAAAGTTTGCCCAAGGACAGATTGGGGACCCTGTACACTGGTTTCCTTTATAAACCTCGACAGTTCTTCAAATATGTTTTGTATATCTAAGCAAATTTTTTGGCTTAGTTTCTTATTGGGGCTATTCCTTAGAGGCTTTCACTTTTTATTCCTAATGGCTGATTTTTTTTTTTTAGTTCTGAATTTATTGTTTTCCATCTGATTGATTCTGTTATTTCATTTGATTAATTCAACCTTTCTTGCATGTAGATCTTTGCAGTTTATTCCCCAAATTGTGTTTTTCCAGCTCAGTTTTCACTGGCTTCTTTCTGAAAACAAGGCTATACTGCATTATGCTCTGAAATTTCTTCACCTGCAATTTCATATCACCTGCTGGTTCCATACTAGGCTATTTGTCATGTGATTAGCAATTAGTAAAAATGGCATTTTGACCACCTGCCTAGAGGGACACCAAAGATTGGTAGTCCATCTTCAAACCCACCTGGCTCTCTTCATCAAAGTGCTCATTAACTCAGAGATTGGACTTCTATGCTGTCAGTTTCTAGGACTGATTATTCTCCATTAAATTCTGGATCCACGTCCACAACAGTCTTGTCTTTACTTGCATGTACATTTTCAGCTGTCACTAAACCACCATACTGCCGTCAGGGGCCAGAGAAGTCCAAACAATGAAACGTTATGTTCTTCAGAGATCCCTCGGGGGATTGGCCAGACCACAAAATAGTAATCACTGTCCTTATTGTACTACAAAAACCAACAAATGACTACTGATGAATATGATTCTTTGTTCACTTACTTTCAACCTGTGGGATATCTTAAATAACTTAAATATTTATGCAAAAATTTGGATAAAAGTGGGAGAAATAAGGAGGCACTTTTATCAAATACTTTCTATGTGTTAGACTGCAGATCTCAAACTGCCTTCAAAGTATTGGCCCATTAGATACTAGCCTACATCAAGATTTTCAGAAGTGTAAATTAGTTCGATAGAATTTCACATAAGAATCTGAATTTCTAGTTTCTCTGAAAAATATCAGGTTTGGCAACATTGGATCACCATGCCCCCATGGGAACAATTAGCTGGTACTGACACTGACCACTAACACCATTCCCAATTAAAAACAGTGTGTGCTCACTAGTTTTCCACATTCTCTAACACTCTTCTCTGTCTCCAATTTAGCCACTTTTATTTTTAAATTTTATGCATCCTGTGTGCATTTGAGGTTGCAACATCTGGCTTAGGTGATTTCAAGCACTTTAGCTTCACAAAAACCCATTTATTGCAGCACTATTTACAATAGCAAAGACTTGGAACCAACCCAAATGTCCATCAATGATAGACTGGATAAAGAAAATGTGACACATATACACCATGGTATACTATGCAGCCATAAAAAAGAATGAAGTCATGTCCTTTGCAGAGAGACATAGATGAAGCTGGAAACCATCATTCTCAGCAAACTAACATAGGAACAGAAAACTAAACACTGCACGTTCTTGCTCCCAAGTGGGAGATGAACGATGAGAACACATGGACACAGGGAAGGGAACATCACATACCAGGGCCTGTCAGGGGGTTTTGGGCAAGGGGAGGGAGAGCATTAGGACAAATACCTAATGCATGCAGGGCTTGAAACCTAGATGACAGGTTGATGGGTGCAGCAAACCACCACGGCACATGTATACCTACGTAACAAAACTGCACATTCTGCCAATGTATCCCAGAACTGAAAGTAAAATAAAAGTTAAACAAAAAGAAATAAGAATTCTCTACAGTTTACCAATGAAAAAACAGAGGCTCAGAGAAGTTTTCTTTATAATAAGAGTGGACCCATGCTTATTTATATTGCATCAGTGGGGAGAAGAAAAAAAATTACAATGTTTTCTTAACAGAAGAGTCAATAAGAAAAATAAAGTGTTTCTGACTTCCTTGGCCTGTCGTGCATTTTCTTCTTCACTGATTTCTAGATTATTGTAGTAGTTTAATTTTATAGTTAGAAGCAAATCAAAAACAGTCAAAAGTGAAAAAAGGCAAAACAATGGTCTGGAAGATTATACCCCAAAATATCTTCTTAAACTGATTCAACCACATGATCATAGTTAATTAAGATTATAGATTCTTCCCTGGTACTCTCCAACTTATTCAGGGATTATGAATCCAGACAATTTAAAAAAAAAAGCAACAGCAAAACACAAAACACAAGAGGAGGTTTAACAAAGAGAACAGACATTCTCCAACTGTCTAGGAGTACTTTTGTGTCTCTTATATACAGTTTCATGAAGATAACTTTTAATTCTTTAAGGTTTTCAATATCACTTTTCTTTTCCTACACACTTAAAAAAGGAACTCCACCACCCTACCTGTAACATTTCTTTTCTTAAGTAGTCAACAATTCATTCTGAGTTTTGCAGTAAAAGTTCAGCTATTTCACTTTGGTTAACTTCAGGCTGCAAAAGATTTTCTTAAAAATTATCAATCACTTGTATTTTAAAACAAATATATATTTAGGCATTCAGCTTCTGACTGTCTTAAAAGAACATGGGTGGTCTTATTTCCTTTTCTATTGTCTGAAAGGAGGATTTGTCTTGTCTTTTGAAGGTGTGGCACTTGCAAATATTTTGGGAGGGAACCTGGTTTTATTCCTAATAAGAATGTGCAAATGTGCAGACCATTCTAAAAGAAGGAGGCTTTTTTTTTTTTTTTAACAAGAAGAGTATTTGGAGAAACAACACAAGAGGTAGTATCGATTTATATTGAAACTGAAAACAACGTGAGAGTGACTGATGGCAAATCCCTAAGAAATGGAGGATTTAAATTGAACAAGGACTACAAAATAGAATTGGCTAAGGGAAAACAATAATTAAGAAACTATATAGGACAATATCATCTTTGAACTGTGACTACTATTGGCTAATAATCAATGGGGTGACAGGGTTGACAGTACCGATTTTAAGATGTGGATCTCCTAAATATTTTGCTAACTTCAATCATTTGTTTAAATACATATATCCTTATTGTAGGCATCATTTCTTTGCAAAGAATAAAAAACTCACTTTAGCAAATTTTTCAAACTGCAGCAATAATGTATTGATATATAATACCAGCCAATGCATCATCTTTTTCTTCATATCAGCTATCAAAGATATTCTGATCCAAGGATTTGTCAAAAGCTCATCTCAACTACTACAATGGTTGGTGGCCTTTGTTAGCCTTTCATTATAAAACAATTTATATACTAGACACGTTAGATTTATTTTGGGTAGGAGTTTGTGTGTATATGTGTGCCTGCACCAACATAAGTGTGTGCCAGACAAATGTTCCAGAAAACCTCTCTTCTAACTAGGTATGACAGATTGATATTATAAAATCTGTTTCAAAGAAGTGAAGTGTCTGCTATAGCAAAACATAGGCTCTCTATTCTGACACCATTGTAAGGTCATATCAACCAATAAAACAGTGATTTACATATATTTTTGATATATTCTACATAATAAATTGTATGTTCATCAGATGCTTTCTTAAATGATTTCATAATTCTCCCACCATCCACTAGTCCTGGATCTACTATCAAGTTAATTCACAGAGAAAACAGCAGGAGAGAAGCACTGGTATAAGCAATGAATTCAGAATACATTCTTGTGTGGTGCTGCCTTGCTTCTAAATAGTAACTACTCCACAAATGTGTTGCCCCTCACTTTCCCTTGGGTTTAGATAGGGTAAGTTGGGGGAGATTTTTTTGGCATAGATGGAATGAATTTTTATTTTGTGTTGCCCTTCCCACATATACCTTTGCAAATAAGTAAATACAAAATGATATTGAGGAAATGAAGGAGGGAATAGGGTAGATAAGCAGAATCATCACGGTTTTCTTTTTCTATTAAAGAAAAAGGTTAAAAAAAAATCTCAAGATGGCCTCTGGTTAGGGAACAGTCTGACATCCCCACTGTCCTTATGATGTTGTGTGTAATGGGATTTCTTTTAGACTATGTTATAGGCTATATAGACTATCTATATGGGCCATAGAGGTGGGTAAGTGCTTCAAGGCCCATCAGAAATGAATTTGTGGTCTAGTGATAAAGTCACTATAATTCTGGCACCAAAGGTGACCTCCCACCGGGGACTAAGAAATGCCTATTCTCTTTATTGCATCAAACGCCACACTGCTCAGCACCTCCCTTGTTTAAAAACTCTAAGATGGTTTCCTTTGAGTAACCAGAGAAAACCTATATTAATCTAACATTAATTTATTGCATTCATTTCATCTCATAAATTTAATTTGGTTAAGGTATTATAAAAGACAATGGTGAGGTAGAGCACATTTTTAAAGATTACACAAGTTGTCTGTGACTTGAGGACAAAAAATTCCTGATGTTTTTCACTTGGGAACGTGGACGAAATGAAAATTCCAGGCAATTAGCTGGCAGAATTACATGTATATTTACATGTAGAATGGCTTATTTTTCATTGTAATTAGCTTTTAGAGTATCATTGGGGATTCAAACAAATGTATGGGAATGTGTACATATAAACAAACTGTTTGCATTTGAGTTAATTTGTTTCACCACTACATATAGGCAGCAGTTAAGTGAGCCATTAATGTTGAACATTAGTTTTGCAAACAATAGAACCACTCCTTTCACCCAAGCAGTTGTCCTTTATTTTTTTGTCTCCTTCCCAGAACCTGCCTTATTAGAACCTCTATATACCACTTCTCAAACTTGGTTTAACATTAGAATTATCCAGGGAACTTTAAAAGAAACAAACAAACAGATAAAACAAGTGAGCAGACACATGGGTGCTACCACAGAAAGCCTTTTATTTTGTCTGGGGTATGGTTGGACTGGATTTTAAAAATCTCAGGCGATTCTAATGTGTCTGAGGTTGTGTACCTCTGAAACATAACGTGAGTTTTGTCATACATTAGGAACAGCACTTTGATGTTCACAGCTCTGCCAGCCCTGTCTTTGCTCACAAGTGACTTGTGTGGTTCTTGACATGTTTAACCTTTGCCTCTCAGTGGAGGAAAATCATGGCATACGACCACTGACAGACACTGAAAGTTGTTACTAAACCAGAGGCTTGAAAGTGCGTTTGACCTAACCTTTGTTTCCTTTTGTCCCATTAAAATCTCACCACTCCAAGATTATTAAGTCCTAAAGAGGTCTTGCACATTTTATAAGGCATATTTACCACGTTAAGCGGGAAGCTGGTAAACAGGTTGAGATTACTGAAGAACGACACTGTCATTTACAAAAATTCTGATTTCCAATGAGGGATCTAGATTACATTACTCTTGAAAAGATTTCTGTGCCAGAAATACCCCACTTAAAGCTTCAGGTGGGTCTTAAAAATAGGCCACCTCATCATTTGTGTGCTGGCACCATCTAAAGTGCTTTGCGTGAAGTCATTTACTACATGTTCACAACCACCCCATAAGGGAATGTAGCACCTTACAATGATCTTAAATAAGATCACTATTACTGTTTAAGAGATAAGAAAACCAAAGTTAACTTAGAACTTGGGGGTAAGGATAGTGAGTTCTGGAAACTTTGAGTCAAGGTCAATATCCAGAGTGTCAGAATTGACAGGTCAGAATATAGACACATATGAACATGATCAGGCTCTAGATAGACAGATATGATTTCTGGTTTTTCATTCTAAATCTTGCTTCTAATAATAAATGTGGGTTCTGTTTGTTGAGCACACACTATTCAATCAGGCACTTCAATGGACACTTCATTTAATTCATTTTAAACACACAAAACCAAGATGAGTAAAATTATTCTTTTTAGTGTGTAAAAGAGAAAATTTATGCTTAGAAAAGTTAAATAACCTCGCCCGGATCCAAAGCTGGATTTGAACTGTCTGGCCTCGAAACCTCTATTTTGAAGTCCTGCCACATATTGCCTCCTGTAAGGAAAGGTATTATACATGTTTGTATCCACTACACTGCACTACTTCATGGTTCTTTACATTTCCACCCAGTGAAGTGCCTTTCTCCATTGTAGACATGTATGCTTAGGAAGACTCAACAACATATTGTGTAATGGTTTGAAAACAAGGACTTGATATAAGCATGTAAAAGGAGGACTATGAATTGCTGCTTTACATAAGCATCCTTGTGCCCTCTGTTCTTTCTGAAAGTCAATATTTCAAACTGTTTTCCTTCACACTCATCTTGTGACAATTCTCTGTTAGACTCAGCTACCAACAAGAGGGAAACTAGAAAGGACACTCACCCATTGATATGGTTAGGCTGTGTCCCCACCCAAATCTCATCTTGAATTGTACCTTCCATAATTCCCATGTGTTGTGGGAGGGACCTCATGGGAGATAACTGAATTACGGGGGCAGTTTCCCTCATACGGATTTCTTGGTAGTGAATAAGTCTCATGAGATCTGAAGGTGTTTTTTTTTTGTTTGTTTTTGTTTTTGTTTTTGTTTTTGTTTGAGATGGAGTCTCGCTCTGCTGCCCAGGCTGGAGTGCAGTGGTGCAATCTCGGCTTACTGCAACCTCCACTTCCTGGGTTCAAGTGATTTTCCTGCCTCAGCCTCCCAAGTAGCTGGGACTACAAGCACATGCCACCATGCCTGGCTAATTTTTGTATTTTGAGTAGAGATGGGGTTTCACTATGTTGGCCCAGGCTGGTCTCAAAATTCTGACCCCGTGATTCACACACCTTGGCCTCCCAAAGTGCTGGGATTACAGGTGTGAGCCACTGTGCCAAGCTGATCTGATGGTTTTTTAAGGGGAACCCTCTTTCACTTGACACTCTTTCCCTCTTGTCTGCCACCATGTAAGATGTGCCTTTTGCCTTCCACCATGATTGTGAGGCTTCTCCAGCCACATAGAACTGTGATTCTGTTAAACCTCTTTTTCCTTATAAATTACCCAGTCTCAGGTATGTCTTTATCAGCAGCATGAAAATGAACTAATATGCCCATCTTTATTTGAAATGTCCTATGTGGTAACTCATATCCTTGATTTTTTTGGATCAACCTTCCTTTTGCATCCTTACTCCTCATTCTTCTCATTGTCAAAATATCTCATACATTATATTGTTGGAATATCCAAACCATTTTTCTTGTCTTTCTCTGTAATTTAGAAGTTCTATAAATATCTTTAGCTGTGGTCCTTGCATTAAAAGTCACATATAACTTTCAGGTTTCGACTGCTCTGAGTACCAATATTGATTTCACCAGCAGCAGGTAGAGTGGCCAGAAAATGAGTTTTACAGGAAGAGAGGCCCATGTTTAAGATCCAGATCTGTTATTTACTATCTCTCTATTTTATAAAAATTATTTAGAACCATAAGTAAGTATCTCAGTTTTTCCATCTGCAAAATGGACCTCAGCATACTTGCTGGGTAATTCATTATACAATGCATACAAAGTGCTAAGCACATTGCTTGCTTAGTGTTTATAACCTGTTATAACAAACACAACTACTATTATTATAAAAAACTATGCCCCCCCCCCCCAGTAAAGGAGTCTTTCAGCTTCATGATCAAGGTCAAAGGCATAATGTCCTTTATAGACAAGCCAATTATCACCTTAAATAAAGGATTTTGTGGAGATTCTATAGACAGATGTTTAGGTTAAAATCCCTGCCTTGCCACTTTCTAACTTTGTGAACTTTGATAAGCTACTTAACTTCTCTGTGCCTCAGTTTCTTCATTTATAAAATGAGGATAAAAATAATATTCATGGCCAGGTGCTGTGGCTCACGCTTGTAATCCCAGCACTTTGGGAGGCTGAAGCGGGCAGATCACCTGAGGTCAGGAATTTGAGACTAGCCTGGCCAACATGGTGAAACCCCGTCTCTACTAAAAATACACACACAAAAATGAGCTGGACATGGTGGCACACTCATAATCACCTGTAATCCCAGCTACTTGGGAGGCTGAGGCTGGAGAATCTCTTGAACCTGAGAATCGGAGGTTGCAATGAGCCGAGAATGAGCCATTGCACTCCAGCCTAGGTGGCTGAGCGAGACTCTGCCTCAGTTAAAAAAAAAAAAAATCACATCATAGAGTTGTAAAAATTCAGAAGTTAACAGAAGAGTTAACATATGGAAAGTTCTTAAAATTCTGCCTGGCACATATGAAGCAGTATTTTAATGTTAGCTATGTTAATTATTTCAGTTAACCTTACCCCAAATTTACAATGAAAGAAACAGAATTGAAGAATATATAGTCTATGCTATTCTTAGATATGTATCTAAGTTTCCCTAGAAACTTTTATGTTTATACATTTTAAACTTAGATGCCCGTAAGTTTATGAGATAAATATGTTTCTCTAGAAATGGTTCCCTTGAAATGCATCCTTCTCTTTATTATCTTTACCCTCTTTAATTAAGTCTTTGTACAAAATCTCTCTTTAAGGTTCTCTTCTTATCATTTTGTAACTTCTTTTCTGAAATTTTGGAGATGTGCCTCCCGACTCAAACATAGTATCCAAGCTATGGAGTGTAAATAATAATTGCCATGAATCACAGTTTTCTAAAGTTTTCTGCTAGGAATCACCAGAAGTACCTGTTAAGCCCAGTTATCTGGCCTCTCCCTGGGAAGCCCTAACTCAGCACGTCTGGATTGAAGTCCAGGGATCGATATTTTGAACAAATACTACAGGATATTCCTAGAGCTAGATCCTTCTGTCCTAAGTGCTGACTTAAAGCTGAGGTGGGAGATAGCAACAAGGCCTCCAGTTACACTTAATTCTGATTTCACTTTCTGTTGTCACTCCTCCCAGCCCCACAGGCGACATTTCTCAGCTTTTTTCCTGTGAGCAATTACTCTCAAACACACTGTGCAATCTTCATTTCCGAGATTCCTAACCTCTAGTAGCTCATGCTTTCAAGCCACCCAAATCTATCAGCTAGAAACAGTTTTTCATGGCATGTTGAACAAGACAGAGGCAATGTGACCCCTGAGACACTGCAGAGTAGGGAAACTGGTAAATACTTATGTTGGCAATATTGTAACCTTGAGAAATCCCACAAGGCTGCCTGTGAATTTCGTTTTGGTGCTCATAAAGTAAAAAGCTATAACTTGCCTTTCTTTGTGGATATATTGGAAGATTTCATTGGTTATTCAAGGCAAGAAAATGAGCCAATTCATAATGATGTACTTCTTTAAAAAGAACCAGGATGAGTCTTCTAAAGAAAATCAAGCAGGATGCATTTTTAAAATTGCAAAAATGTTTTTATTTATGCTTCCTTCAAATTGTATTTTCTCAGGAAAGGGTTAGAAGAATTAAAGATGTCCTGAACTTGCTCTGGGTAGGGTAAGATACCTTAAAGATCAAGAGTATGTCTTTTGGACTTTGAATTTCCATATTCCAAGTACTAGCTAGGAGGCCTTAGAAAAGTCATTCAGCCTCTTTAAGCATTGGTTTCTTTATCTATCAACTGGGAACACTACCTCATAAGATTTGCTCCAAAGACTAAATAAAACAATTTATGTAAGCCATTCAGCACAGCTCCTAGCACAGAGGACAGAAAGGTGCAACTCAGGACCCATCGTGGTTCATTTTCTCTGCCTCCAAGTCACTTCCTTCTCAACTTCATGTTTGCAGCTCTCATTCACCCACTGAGCCCAGCTCAATTATTTCTTCCTTCTCACTCTTCCCAAATTAGCAAGTGTTGAATACTTACCTGTGCCAGGCATGCACTTCAATACCAGCTCTCAGGCTCTGTAATAACATGAGCCAAGGACTGAGTGGAAATCATAAACTAGTAGAAAGAGTAACATCAGGAATTCTCCATTAGATAATTGACAATATAGTCCACAATAAAGAAAAGTTTGATTCAACCAATTTTAAAGTCAGAACAGTTAAACTGTATTATCAGAAAAAGCCCGCAAGACAGGGCTTACATCCTTAAAAAGAAGAAGAAAACTAATTTGGGATTAAGGTGCTTTAAAAGTGTTTATGTTATCATTCTACTAATCATTATCTACTAAGATATGCCCCACATCTGATTTCAGAGTAAAATGTGTTTGGAACTACACCCATTTGTAAACGCTACTGTATCATTTCTTTCCTGGTAACTGACATCATCCACCAACCATTTGTCTCCCTGATTTTTGGTTCTGCCTTTCAAAACCCTCAGACAGCTGGCTGTTATGTAGCCCCTTCTTAGAAGCTCTTTATGACTTTACATTCACTCAAGGAAGGGTCTAACTGTATTTTCACTCCATTCCTGTAAGAACCTAACCTCCTGTTATTTATTTTTGTAAAACACACCAAACACAAACCAGCTAAGAAGCTTCTACATTGTGAAGGTGTCTGATAGGTATGTGTTAAATCAAGTCCATAAACCCCATACCAATAAAACCAAGCCCAATATTATAGTTGTTTCTCTATGGTTTTTGCTTACATGGTTTCCTGAATCTAAGACACCATTTCTCCCTCTTCAGTCTGTGAGAACACTTATTATTCAAAGCCCAGCCAAAATGCCACCTCTTTGGTCAATGCTTTGCAAGTCTCTAGGAGCAGAATTAAAAAGGCATCCCCTTATAACTCTCACAGCATTTGCTATAGACTCCGATTATGGCTTCTGCCCAATATACCTTTCAGTCCCTCTAAGCCTGTAGCACAAAACATGGTTCCATCCTCCTCAGAAATTAGCACAGCACAGTACGTACATCAAGAAGGTGTCTAATATGTATGTGTTAAATTCAATTCATAAACTTCCATACCAGCAAAACACAACTCAATCTTATAGCTTGATTCTCCATGGAAAGAAAGAAGTAGAAGATATTTTTCCCCTGTATTAGATAGCCATTTTAGTTTTCAACATCATTTAGTGCTAAGTTGGGGGATGGTTGGAATGGTTAGCAGATGAGTGACACCGTGTTAGTAAAAAGTTTGTTGATTTTGGATTTACCCAACTCTGCAACTCACTAGCTCTATGAACTCAAGTAAACTCATTATCCTCTCAAGAGAGTCAGTGCCACCTGTAAAATGGGAATAAGATACATCTCACAGACTTTTGTGTCACAAGTAAATTAACGTGATGTGCAAAATTGCCTAACGCAAAAGGTTCCAGATAATACACACTCCTGAAATGTTGATTCTCTCCTTCACTTTCTTTCTCGTGTCTTAAGCAGGTCTGTTGGGTTCCAGTTTAACCTTGTTTTTTGTTTGTTTGTTTTCCATTTTAATTTTTTTATTGATACCAAATATTTTACACACTTAGGAGGGACATGTATTTGTTACATGCCTACAACGTGTAATGATCAAGTCAAGAATATGGGGTATCCATCACCTTGAGTATTTGCCATCTGCATGTGCCCATAACATTTCAAGCCCTCACTTCCAGCTACTTTGAAATCTGCAATGCATTGCTGCTAACTATAGTCACCCTACTCTGTTATCAAACATTGGGACTTTTTTTGTCTAACTGTATGCTTGTACCCACTAACCATCCTCTCTTTTTCTGTGCCTCCACTCACCCACACACCTTTCCCAGCCTCTGGTATCTATCATTCTATTTTCTATCTCCATGAGATAAATTTTTTAGCTCCTACCTGTGAGTGAGAACATATGGCATATGATTTTCTGTGTCTGGATTTTCATTTGACATAACTTCCAGTTCCATCCACGTTGCAACATGACAAAATTTCACTCTTTTTTATAATCCTGCTGCTTTTTGCTCAACACTTAGTGAGACAGCCAATGGATGCTGACTTCCCACCTATATAGTAATTATTTAAATACTTGAAGGCCACTGTGAGATCATCCTTTAGATGACAGTAATTAGAGTTTTCAGCAAAATTGCATTTTGTCTTTTCATTTCTTTAGAGTAAAACTATACCACGTTTTTATCCATCATCATAACAGAAGACTGAAATCATAACATGTATTTCTTATAAACATTAAACTTAGTGATTTAAAAGACTCTCACAAGCTTTTTAATATTCAATGAATAATAACTGATATTAATAATTTCTAGTTATCATTAGAGTACCATAAACTTTTTTCATGATTGCATTATGTTGTCAAAATGCTAATATATAGTACAGTGATTTTGTTTCTGCATAAAATATGAGCATTTCCATATGAATCAGTGATTTTAGCATTGTTGTATCTTCATAGGACGCCAAGCTGTGAGTTTAAGTAGAAGCATATGTCATACTTATGTGTACAGACAGTATTTCAAACGACTGACTGTGGAAATATTAATGGTACCAACTTGAAATTTTCAATCTTCTGAGGGAGCAGATTTGTGATTTAAGAAAACCCCACAACCGTACTACATGACATAGCCACCGAGTAGCTGCTACTCTAGCTTTTGCCCTTTTCCTTCTACTCATCATTTGTTTGTCTGTAAATATTGGGTGAAAAGTAAATTTGGCATCCTGCTCTATGATGAAAAAAATTAGTTATGCCAACATATGTACTGGAATACCATGTTGTATAACATGTCATATTATGGCTAGAGAGGATAAGTACCTATATTCTACTAAAAGATTAAATTGTTAATCATAAAAGTCTTGCATGTGTTCAAGTGGTCACTCAAAAGGACTGCTAATAGTGATACAGTCAAAGTACTCTCCAGATGTCAGGCACCTCTATGAGGATTTGCAGAGTAAACATTCTCTGCCAAATCACCATGACATTTAGCATGGGGAAGCATAGAATTGAAATGTCATCAAAGTTAGTTATGTACTCTTATTGTTCAAGGGGGATATTCTGTACCATATTTCAATCATAATTGCAAATAATAGAGTGGCACGGATTGATCCTGAAGTGGCGGTCTACAAAACATGCACTACCAGGATGGTGAACCCACAGGGCCACTTCATATGAGACCTTATAAGGGAGCAGACTTGTATTTTTGTGTTCAATTTATGCACGTTTTATCCAATATGTCTCATATCAAGGTCCTCACTAATAGATTCTACAAAATGTCTCCTTATAAAACTAGAAAAGTGGTTCCTTTGATGGAAAAAGCCCTCTGCTTTGACACTGAAAGAACCTTTAGCTCCATGAAGGGGCATTTAGTGGCTTAGTTTCCTATTGCTGTGGTAACAACTTACCACAAACTTGGTGGCTTGAAACACAAATTTATTATCTTACAGCTCTGTAGTTCAGAAGTTGACATGGGTCTCACTGGGTTGAACTCAAGGTGCCAGCAGGGCTGTGGTCCTTCCTGCAGGCTCTAGTGGAGAACTCATTTTCTTGAGTTTTCTGGCCTTTAGAGGCTGCCCACATTCCATGGCGCATGGCCTCCCTTCCTTGATTTTCAAATCCAGTAACAACAGATTGAATTCTTTTCACATCACATCACTGCAATCTTTTCTTCTGCTTCCCTTTGTATTTGTATTAGTATTAGGCCAAGCCAGATAATTCAGGATAATCTCCCTATTTTAAAATCAACTAATCAGCAGCCTTAATTTTACCTGCAACCTTAATTCTCCCTTTGCCTTGTAGGGTAATGTACTCACAGGTCCTAGGGATTGGGAGGGGGGGCACCACTGGGGGAACCGTTATTCTGCCTATCACAGTGGTCAACCCAAGTATCACTAAAGTCTGTTCTGCAATTTTCGATTAACATGGTTTTAAGAATATTGACCTTTTGCTGTAGAGCATATGGGAATAATTTCACATATTTGAAATATGATATGTGAACAATAAAAAAGGAAATTTCTCCATGGAGCAGGGTCGCATAAATAATATGATATCTGGCCCAAGAGTAGCCAACAGCACATTGGGTACAAAGCTTATGACATCAAACAGATTCATGCAGGAAAAAACATTTTGTTATAGTGGTGAGACCCATGTACAAAAAGTGGTGGATTGGCCGCAACCTTGAAAGAAGATGATACCTGATTAATTCTACATGTTAGATGATTGTTGCTTTAGGTGGGATTAAACTTCTTAAGTAGATTGAGATTTGGAAACAGAAAATCAATTCAGATCACTCAACTGATGACAACGGTTTATAATAATGGTCATAGAAGGATTATTATCTTCTCCATTATGCTACATGTTTACCTAAGAACCAGCATGGTATCACTAATACATGCTATAGGCTCTGTAATTCTGAAGGCTTATAAGTTTCATTTTAAAGGAAGGCAACATTTATTCACCAGCGATAACTCCATCTGAGGGCTGTGAGCAAAGGCAGAGATGGGGAAGATTTGCGGTATGGGGGAAAGACAATCGATCTACCTTGGAGGTGGGGATAATGAGACATGTATATGATGGAATAATATGTAACCATTTAAAAAGGGAAGTCGTATAATACAGTGTCTGAGAGAGTCCACCTGTTACTAGTTTTTCTTTAATTTTTTTGTATCATACTTTAAGTTCTGGGATACATGTGCCAAACGTGCAGGTTTGTTACACAGGTATACATGTGCCATGGTGGTTTGCTGCACCCATCAACCTGTCATTTACATTAGGTATTTCTCCTAATGCTATCCCTCCCCCTGGCTCCCACCCCCTGAAAGGCTCCGGTATGTGATGTTTCCCTCCCTGTGTCCATGTGTTCTCATTGTTCAACTCCCACCTATGAGTAAGAACATGCAGTATTTGGTTTTCTGCTCTTGTGTTAGTTTGCTGAGAATGACGGTTTCCAGCTTGGGCAAGTTGCTTGACCTCTCAAGTTTCAGTTTCCCTGCCTGTTAGATGAAGACAATGATAGAATTAGGATAATGCCTCAGATTTGTTGAAATGTTAATGAGATGTAAATATCTTAGTACAGTGTCTGACACATGGTATGCTGTGAATAATTACTGGCTGTTTGGATGTTATAATTGTAAATATTATTATTAGCTCAATAAGATGACATGGAAGATCTCCAGGATATAAAAATAATAAAAATGAATAGAACTAGAATGATTCAGTGTTTTAAATAAAAACAATTAAAAATTACATATACAGAAAGTTTGTATAAACATAGAAAAAAGTCTGAAAATAAACACACTTAGTTGTTACCAGTAATTCTGGGGTCAGAATTTGACTTTTAGTTCTAGTACTGTAATAAGAATAAACAGCCTTGTTGAATATTGGTTTCCTGAAAATACTACCAAAACAATCTGCTGATAAACAATCCGTGTAATGAATACATAATGCTTTTGTAAGAATAGCAACAAGGCACATGAACCAACATATAACAACATGTAAAGTGTATTTAAGCATTTTGTGTAACATTTGAAGGCTTCTGAAATCTGATATTATTCTATCACATTTTAAAGAAAAATTCTCTCTCCAATTTCCAAGATCCTAAATCTAAACTAAAATAGACCATCTTTCTCATAATTCCTTGGGAACTTGAACAGGTATAATTGGGAATCTCCAAGCTTAAGAACACTTACGTGTCTAAAAGGAACATAAAAACGCCCAGTCAGTCCACCCTCAGGCTGAATTTTGTACAACATACAAGAATCAGAATGCTTGGAAAGAATATAGTTGCCAAGAGTCCTTTTCTCCTGCTGTGTCTAGTCTCGGTAACACTTTAACCAATTGTCAGCTAATTGGAGTTTTCTACTTGGTTGGCTTAGCAGAGAAACACTACACTGACTAGTATAGGGAGCTCCATCATCACAATAGAAGGGGTGGAAATGGCCTAAAAGTACACAACTGTTACCGTAGCTTCTCAAGAAATTAAACAGCAGCCAAAACCAAAACCAACACATTAAACCAAAAAATTATTTGGTTTTCTGAGAGATTTGACATCAAGCGCATTTTGCCTTGCTATTAATCCTAGTCATTTTTCTGAGAACAAACAGACCCTTCCACCTTAACTGCAGGCATCTGTCAATGGTTAAAGTGATAAAAAATATATACATGATAGACAGTTACTTTTCTTCATGAAGATGGACAAGGTTCCACTCAAATAAGTTGCTAAATAACAAACATATCTTGTCAATGTTTTTTGAGAAGATTTACTTCCATTCTAATTATGCAAATAGTTATTGAATCCTATGTAGTCTGTGCAGTGCTGGGAGGCTTAGAAGAAATAAAATGTTGTAGATACAACTCTTGTCTCAAAAAGTTTACAGTGTGATTGGCAAGAGGAAACACATACATGGCACCTTTATCTCTGCATGACAAAGGCCACAGTGACAGCAACCCTTAAAGATTTTGTTCACCTGTCTTCTAACCAAGGATGCTAGCCTGGGAACACAGTTGTAAAACACCTGCTGCTAGAGATACTTGGGTCCAGATACTAGCTGTGCCAGTTCCTGGGTAGGTATCATTAAGCAAGGCATTTAAATTTTCAAAACTTCTTCACCTGCATAGTAGCTATAAAGCTTAAATGAAATGAAGCATTAATGTGTTTAGCACAATATATGTATGTATGTATGTGTGTATATGTAACATTCCATATATATCAACATTTATAAGTAGCAATCATCGTGAGTCAAAAGAAGTTGCACTTGAATTCTGTTTACAGCCCTTTATAATCTTGGTAAATCATATACTCTCTCTAAGCTTTAGTATCCTTGGTATGAGAAGCCACCTCACAGGATAGTGGCAGGAATTAAATGAGATACTGCATGTAAGGAGTTTAGCTTAGAGCCCAGTACATGCTTAAGTGCTCACTGATGGGAGTTATGACAGCTAGTGATTTTAGAAAGATCTTGCTCTTTGGGAGGCTGCACATAATGGCTGTTTTACTGTACCTGAGAATGTTAACTCTACATGTTTCCTTTCCTTTCACAGAAAGAAGGAACCCAAGCATCCATGCACACTGCCTTGTGCTGCATACTGAGCTTGAATTTTATCCATTTATACTCACAGCCAGCCTTAGGGACAAGCTTTAATTACATAATATATATGGGGAGACGGAGGCTCAGAACAATGCTTTACCCGGGGCCATGCCTAAATCTGAAATCAAGGAGTCTGCAAGTAAGTGCTATATCACCCAGTCTCTCAGTTTCTTATTTATTCCAACCCAAGTACTGGATGCAGAAATCCAGTGCAGGACATCCCTCTATAATGGTGGTGTTCAACAGAACTTTCTATGATGACGGAAATGTTCTATATTTGTGTTGTCTAATAAAGGAGCCGCTTGCCACTTGTGGCTATTGGTATTAGCACTTGAAATGTAGTCACTGTAATTGAGGAGCTGAATTTCTAATTTCATTTTAATTTTTAAAATATTTATTTATTTTAGGATTTGAGCCTAATTTTAAATAAATTTAAATAGTTACATGTAGCTTGCGACTACCAATTTGACGTACAACTTGCCTAGCTATAATCATTCAGTCTTTGCTTGAACACCATGAGTGACAGGTTGCTCATCACCTTACAAGCAGTCCACTTCCCTGCTTTCTAGCTTTGAACATAAGAAAAGCCTTCTTGATGTTGAACTAACATCTGTTTCTATCTAACTTTTACTTACTTGGACTGTATTTTTCCTTGGAGCTACATAAAGTATGTTCAATCAATTTCACAAAATTCTATCCCCTAGTGCTCTTTACCATGTTTCCAATTAAGAAGCAGTCTGGGATTGGGGAATTTTTATAAGGCTACTGTGGAGATTTAAAACACCAGGGTGATGATATAATGGTGGTAATAATCATCTACTATGCACTAAGCACTCACTACATGCCAGGTATTGTTCTAAGCCCTTTATATATATATGTGCATTTATCTTTCTTAACCCTGCTGGCTTGATTCTATTTATTAGCCCAATTTTATGAAAAGGAAACTGAGACAAAGGGAGGTTAAGTGACTGGACAAAAGTCATATGCCTCAGAAGTCATGAAGCTATCACTTGAAGTGGGATAGTTTGAATTCAAAGCCCATATTCTTAATTATGCTGCAACCTGGCTTCCCAAGCCCAAATTTAGAGAAACGAAAAGAGCACAAAAGTAGGACTATGTTGGCTGAGGGCCTGGGGCTCGAAACCCTTACCCTCAGTAAGAGAGGGTTGAAAAAGAGAGCATGATAGACCCCATCAGCAAGACTCTCATAGTTTTTTGCTGAACTCTGGTCTGGCCACCAAACACCACTTCCCATATGCCCACATCGAAGAAAAATGGAAAAGATGCTCTTGCCCAGGGATTTCACACCAACATTTCTACAGAGCTCTGATTGACCATATAAATGAGTGAAATGGATCGCTTGTAATGATTTGAATGTTTGTGTCCCCTCTAAAGCTCACATTGAAATTTGTTTCCTGATAGAATAGTATTGAGAGGTGAGGCCTTTAGGAGGTAATTAGGCATAAAGGCTCTGCCCTCATGAATGGATTTCTGCCTTATAAAAGGGCTTGAAAGGACAAGTTTGTCCCTTTCATCCCTCACATCATGTGAAGGTACAGCATTCATCCCTTCTGGAGGACACAGCAACAAGGCACCATCTTAGAAGCTGAGAGCAGCTCTCAACAGAGACTAAGTCGATTGGTGCCTTGATCTTGGACTTTCTAGCCTTCAGTACTGTGAGAAATAAATTTCTGTTTTTTATTAATTACCTAGTCTAAGGTGTTTTGCTACAGTAGAATGAATGAACTAAGGCAGTTATTTAAGTATATTTTTATTTCCTTAAATTTGTTGTTGCTCAATTTTTTTTCTGGAAACATGCTTTTTAGGCTTTTGGTTGCTCACTTGATATGTGTACAACAAATATTTTATATTCTCTTCACTGTATAGCAAGAGGAGGTAACAAGCGATGGAAATGGCCGCTGCTGTCACTTAGTCTCATTGTCAGGGAGGCAATAGAGAGTAAGGGAGAGTGAGGAAAATGTAGGCACATGCCATGTCTAAAAGAGCAGTCGCATCTCAGCTCCAGCTTATCACTGTTAGATGGAAACACAGGGCTTCTGTTCTCTAAACTTTCAAGGGAAGTGTGAAATCCTCATCAGATCACCTTGGCTTTCAAAGAAAGTATGAAATCCACGTCTTTTCTGTGAAATATTTCACTTTTTGAATATTGACAATTCCATTAAAAAAAATCACCCTGTACTAAAAGCATTGTGGTATCCTAGATTAAATCTTAGGATAGAAGAAAACATTAGAAAAATAAATGAAATTCAAATAAAATGTAGAGTCTAGGTTTTTTTTTTAAATAATCAAAAACCCCTATAGTGAAAACTTGAAGGTCAGTTAGTACATATGTAGCCCAATGGCTACTAATATGTAACCTCTGATCCATCCAAGCACCACATTTAATGGTAGGAAAGCTCAGGCCCAGAGATCAAAAACACTTTGCTTAACGTCATATGAATTAGTTGCAGAGTTTTGTCTAAAAAGTCCATTTTGTACTGCTCAGGTCAGGGCTGATTAATTCTGGAATTATAATAGAGTTTACTCTTTTTAAGTCCATACATGGAATAAAGCAAGCCTGGTGGATTTTGCTTATGGGAGTCCATCACATGTGTTAAAATGTTAGGAGCATGAAATGCTCTGCATCATTTGACAAGAATGCTTCCTCTTCCTTCCCTACTGACCTCCCTCCTCTATTGACCTCCCTCCTCTGTTCTCTGCCTCAGGATCAATTTTCCTCTTTCCTTCCTTTTTCTGAATATTTAGAGGTTTCCTTCTATTGTTCCCTACTTCCCTGTAGCCACTGTTGCATGAACAGCCAGATTATACAGCAAATAGTGGCTATGAATACAAAACGATGTACTTATCCACAAACCTAGTTCAGAAACACCCGGTCCTTAAAGCATCAAAAACTTTTCAAACTATCAAATAAAAATTACTACTGGAGTGCTCATACCACAATAGTCACATGATGTCCTCGTGCAGCCGAGCACAAACCAATAACGTGAGAATCACCTATAAATGGCTTACAGGCTATATCAGGCTTTACTTAACAAACAAAGACACACTCAAGTCCATCTTCACAATGTGACTCCTAGGAACAGAGACAACCAAAGAAAGAAAAGCTGCAGACTCCTTGTTTGTCCAAAGATGGACCCAAGACTACTAGCGCTTGGTACTTGGATGAGTTGCACAAAGCTGGTGGGAGACAACTTAATGAAAAATCAGGGCTGGGGAAAAAAATTACTTAATTCCAGCCCAGAGGAAAGCAACAAATCTGTGAAGTGTGCTTTTTTCCCCAGTGAGCGCAATATAAGGACCAATAAGGGAGTCATCTCCTTTGTTAAAAGGTACAATTTTAGGGGAACCAAAGAGCCATTTTCCAGGCATGGGTCAATTTGGCTTCTTCACTTTCTGATTCTGTTTTAGACTTGGTCAGAACAGAAGTCTCCATAGTCAGCCCTGTACCCTGTGAAGGTCATCATAGGTAGAGGAGGTAAATGACAGATGTGGGCTCCATGTTGTCCTCACCTTCCCTTGCTTTGCTTCCAGGTCTTCTTCCCAACTCCTGACCCTGTAATCACCAGTGTCCCCAGGCCTGTGACTGACAGTGGGACAACAGGCTTCCATGCACTTCTGTCAGTTTTCTTCTGCCATCCCACTGTGGCAGTGGCATCTGCCTTCCTACTGACAGAAACCAGAGTATGTCACTGACAAACAGGTCTCTTTGACATAAATATTTTTGAGCTAAAGACAATGAGGCAACAGCACACAAAGGAAGAATGCTTTCTGTCCTCCCTCCTTTTCTACATACAGATGGAATACAAAGTCTCCTTTACTGGAGACAACTCTTAGCAGCTCAGATATGGCACCAGAGGAATCTACAAACAAAACTTACTCCATTAGTTTACTTCCATATATTTACCTTCCCACTGGAAGCCTAAAACTACTTTCTTTGCCTTTTCACTTCTCTGAAATTTATTGGTTTTTTGTTGTTGTTGTTGTTGAAGATGCTATAAGAGCTAGAGTTCTAAGCCATTGCCTTCAGTTACCTTTCACTTAGGTTTCCCCTGCACGTGTACTGCGTGCATTAATAAACCTGCTTGTTTTCTCTTGCTAATCTGCCTTTTATTACAGTGATCTGTCCCACCTACAAATTTATGAGTTGAGGAGAAACTCCATTTCCTCCCTGCTGATGATATTCCCATGCAAGCTCCTCCTTGTTTACCTACAAGTACTCAGGAGGGTGGTTAGTGACTTTTCTCAGATCTCCCACCTCCTTCAGACTCTTGCTTTTCCGGCTTCTCCTACCATTGTGTATTCTTGTTTCTATTACACATTTCTATTCCTTAATGCTCTTCATGGTCTTGCTTTCCAGTGTGGAATAACAGAACACGCTGCTCCAAATAGGAATCCCAAATATAACTGTTGAGCTGAAGACCATTAAGAAGCAGCAGATGCAGGATAGCTCTATGACCTCACTCTACTTGCCTAAAACAGGGCAGAGCTTTGTAAACACAAAGGCAAACCTCCCCCTCTCTACTGACGAGAACAAAGGTTAACTACTGAAGACAGCTTTACACCCTCATCAACCTAGAGATGATACCAGAGGAATCCATGTTAACAACTTTTCTATTACAACTAGCCTCTATCTTCCAGTTGTTTGTCTTCCCCCTCAAACTGCGAACCCTAGAGAGTCAAAGTTCTTTTCCTTTGTCTTGTCTCCTCTAAAAATGAATTGTTCCTTTTTGAAGATGCTATATAAGCTAGAATTCAAAGACACTCTTACGAAGCTATTCCATCTGAGTGTACCCCATGTATATATGAAACATACATGTTAATAAACTTTAATTTTTCTCTTGTTAATCTGTCTTTTGTAACAGGTGTCCATTTTAACTGCAAACCTATGGGAGTTGAAAAGAATCCCCTATACTACATTGAATCTGCTTAATACATTAAGAAATTCTCTGGTGTGGTGTTTCCCCCAATTTATCTGATCCCAATAATTGTCTTGGTTGCTTATCAAAAACACAGATTTCCAGAACCCATCCTAGAATTAATGAATTGGATTGCTCAGGACAGGGACTGAGACCTTGCACTATTAACAAGCAACCCAGGTTACTCTTTTAATTAAGTAACTTTGGCTACCATTGTTCTAGTGATGCTTTTCTTACCTGGGTAGCACATTAAAAACACCAGAAGAATTTTAATGATACTGGGTTCTAGCACCAGAAATTTGGATTTAGTTGATCTAGACTGTGGCCTGGACATCAGGAATTTAAAAAGCTCCCTGTGTGATGCCAATGAGCATCCAAAGGTGGGAAGCCCTGCTCTATTGGAATACAGGTAAGCCACCGGTTAGGCGAGAATACTTTCCTTCCACCTCACTAATGAAGTATGACAGAACCATATGCTTCAACATAGGATTTCTTTCATAGAATTTCAAAGTCAGTTTTCCAGTTATGAGGGTCTTGGTCTTTTAGCAATGCCCTCATTTCTGCCCTCAGATTAGAATATGGAGACCAGACCAGTTAAGTGCCTGATCCAACCACCTGACTACTTATTAGGAGTCCCAGCACAGAGCTCTTTCTGACACAGATAAACAACCTCTTCATTAATGCTTAATTGTGTCTGGAATAAATGTTCGCACATGTAATTGACTCTGTCCTGTAGATGTATCCTGCTGCTTTTCTGTTAAAAAGGGATTTAAATTACATTCAATAAACAAACAGAAAGTACAATACCTGTCCTTGTTTTATAGGAGCAGTTCTGCAATTTTACAAACGCAGATCCTAGAAGGTTAATTCAGGAAATTTGTGGCAGGCCTGGGTATCTGTAGTTCTAATCTAATCATAAGCTTGTATCCCCTCTATCCCTCATAATTCTACTACAAATAGTCCAAGGTCCAGCCTTTGAGAAGCTCTTTTATTTAGTATATTTAAATAAGAACAGCTTGTGTAAGATACTGGCATAATGTAATTAAATAAGAACAGCATTTATCTCTCATTGTGTCTAACACATACTCAGTATTTTGTTTTTCTGAATTTGTGCAGAACATTAAACTCTCAGGTCTTCTAGAGCAGGGATTATATCCACAGTTTCTTAAAGCAGTTCTTCATCAAACAAAGCCAATTGAGGTACTGCGTATGTACCAATTTCTTTCTTACTACAGTCTTGTCATCCACACGTTGGCCCACCAGAGTTTTTAAGATAACATTTGCTACTTATACGAATAATTATACGTAGGCATGGTTCAGTTTCAACCTTTAAATCAGAGTTATAGAGTCTACAATGTACAGAGGCCAGATAAATACTGCTAATGACTCAAGTAAACTGGGTTGGGAGTCCATAGGGGGTGGTGGGGACTGTGACAAACCATACAGTTCTTGTGTGTGAAAAAATAACAGGTGTTAATTGGCTCAAGGCTATTATGGTGAATATGGACCCAGACATGCTGATCTTCTGGGCTCCCTTCCCCACCCTCACAAGAGAAGGTGATAATCTAGATCAGATGTTCATAATCTAAGACCTAATAGCCAAACCCCATCCCCTACCTGCTTTTGCCAATAAAGTTTTATTGAAACACAGCCACACCCCATTCATTTACATATTGCTTGTGGTTGCTCTCTCCCCACAATGGCAGAGTTAAGTGTTTGTGATAGAGACCTGTAACCCTCAAAGCCTAAAATATTTACTATCTAGCTCTTTACAGATACAATTTGCTGCTTGCTTATATAGACTTTTTTTCTATGAAATTTAAAAATGCCAGCTGAAAATTTAAAAACATTTCATGTCCAAAAAAATCACATATGCCGAAGAACTAAACATCTGTTACTGTTAACTCTTCCTCTTGTCTCTATGGGTGGGCAGGACTTTATCGGGTATAGCCTTTGTTGTAGTTTCTAAGGGATCTTTATTTTTGTAACACCTTTTCCTAAGACAATACCACAACCAGAAAAATGGGCACTTATGCGCTGTGATTTCTGGTCCAAATTTTTAGCAATTAGAAAGCATTTTGCTTGTGAAAACTAAGAAAACAGTAGGCACATATGACTTTGAATTTGAAGATGGTAAATGCTGATTTAAATACTCCAAGCCAAAAACCCCAAAAACCTGAAAGAAGAAATACAGTCAAGATAACAGAACCTGTGGGAGAATTGATCTCAAATTTTATGATGCCCTAGAAAACAGCAGAATTTTCTGAATTCATAGGGAATGATTCAGGACAAATTTCCAGAAAGCGGGGGTGGGGGGTGGGGGGGGGAATGGGGGAGTGGGGAGATGAGGGGGCAGAAAT
>CAUYLG010031009.1:0-105344 GCA_963573385.1 Cacajao melanocephalus | reverse complement strand
TCACATGGTGAAGAGGAAGGACAATATGTTAGATTTATAATTTTTTTTTTGAGACAGAGTCTCACTCTGTAGCCCAGGCAGGAGTGCAGTGGTGCTATCTCAGCTCCCTGCAACCTCCGCCTCCCAGGTCCCGGTTCACATAATTCTCTTGCCTCAGCCTCTCAAGCAGCTGGGATTATAGGCACATGCCACCATGCCCAGCTAATTTTTGTATTTTTAGTATACACAGGGTTTCACCATGTTGACTAGGCTGGTCTTAAACTCCTGAGCTCCTGATCTGCCCACCTCAGCCTCCCAAAGTGCTGGGATTACATGTGTGAGCCACCACACCGGGCCTAAGAGACCTACTTTTTTAGATTCCACAGATGAGTGAGATCATATGCTATCTGTCTTTCTATGCCTGCCTTATTTCACTTAGCATAATGTCTTCCAGGTTCATCCATGTTGTTGCAAATGACAAGACTTCCTTCTTTTTTATGGCTGAATAATATTCCATTGTGTCAGTATACCACATTTTCTTTACCCATTTATCTGTAGATAGACACTTAGGTTGATTCCATCCTGACTATTGGGAATAACGCTGCAACAAACACAAGAGTACAGATATCTTTTCGGCATGCTGATTTCATTTCCTTTGGGTGTATACCCAAACACTTTATGGTTGAGTACTGGAGACAACTCTTGATAGAATCAGTTCAAGAGAAAAAAATGAGACGGTAGGAAGTGAAAACAGTGATTGTAGAAAATGCTTTCAAAGAGTTTTGCCACAAAAAAATGCAGGGAAGTGGAGTGAAGTCAATGGAAGGAATTTTTTAGACAAGAGACATTTCAGCAAGTTTGGTAATAATGGGCACCATCCATTCAAAGGAAGAGAAATGTGCCAGTGCAGAGAGAAGTGCTGAAATGACATTTTTGTGCAGATCAGAGGGAATGGGACCTAGTGAACAAGTGGGGATTGACCTCAGTCTGAAAGAGGAACAGGTGAGCCTTTTGTCTAGTCAGAGGGTGCTTGTGGGAGGGTAGTAACTGTAGGGGAGACACTGGGAAGTTCTCTTTGGATCGTTTTTATTTTCTTAAGGAGTTAGGAACCGAGGTCACCAGAGCTAACATGTTGGGTGAAAGAGTAGAGAGTGTAAAATAGTGGTTTAAGGCCAGGTGCGGTGACTCACGCCTGTCGTTCCAGCACTTTGGGAGATTGAGGCGGGCAGATCACAAGGTCAGGAGATCGAGACCATCCTGCCCAACATGGTGAAACCCTGTCTCTACTAAAAATGAAAACAATTAGCCTGGCTAGGTGGCACACGCCTATAACCCCAGCTACTCAGGAGGCTGAGGCAGGAGAATCGCTTGAACCAGGGAGTCGGAGGTTGCAGTGAACCGAGATCGTGCCACTGCACTCCAGCCTGGTGACGGAGCGAGACTCTGTCTCAATAAAAAAAAACAAACAAATAAATAAAAGTTTAAGAGACTGGGCAAGTAGGTGGACTAAAGAAATGGGGAAGGGCACCCTGGAGTGCCCCCTTGAGGCTGTGGACTTAGCAACCATTGCAATTGGTTCGTGTTCCTGTCTCCAAGGTCACCAGGCTTGGTATCCGACTTAGGTGTTCTTCTTGTCCCCCTCACCAAATCTTAAGCTCTTTCAATAGAGATCTCTTAGTCATTTTTGAACTTCCAGTGCCTAGCAAAATACTTGATAAACATTGGTTGCCTTAAGATCAGATGAAGTCTTATCACACATACCCAAGGCACGTTTCCGCCCCTTGCATCTTGAGACTGCATAAATCAGGCGAAGAGCCTCTCCAGGTTTTGGCAGCCTTGCACAGAGACTTGCACTTAGCAATGCTAAGTAAACACTGGTTAGTAAATAAGGGAAGGGTGGGGGAGATGCATCGTAGGCTCTTGCCATTGCATATTCTTGTGTATCAGGAGACTCAGATTCCTAAGGTACCCCCCCACTCTCCCCCCACCCCACCCCCCGCCATAATCAGGAAAATAGCCTATCCTCAGTCTTCAAAATAACAATAGATCTTTTCATCTTGAAATCCACAAGTACACTGACAGAAGCTTCAAACGAAGAAGCATTTCCCACAACCTATGATCATCCCCCACCGCCGTTTGCGGACAGGTAATCCGAGGCACACAGAGGTCAAGCGAGCCTAAAGGTCGCAGATCCAAACTCCTGCCCTGGAGCTGCCAAAGAGAATCCATTATATGCTGACCACCCATTTGCATTTGAACACAGGACAAAGAAAGTCCATCTATAAAAATATAACTTATTAGTATAATCAGACCTCCATAAAAAATATTTTTTCAAGTTTTCTATACATATATAATATATTTACTTACATATACTCTTCTTGGCTCCACAAAGAATTTGAGGAGGCTTATAGTTTGACATTTTCCCCCAAATAGAAAGAACAAAGAGAAAAGGCAAAATTCTGCAAGCACCGAAGATTCTCCCAGAGTCCTGATGCCATGCGTATTTGTCCAGTGTGCTGTAGTCATTTGTATAACACTGTTCACAATAACCAATCCCTCTTCTTACCTTTTCTCTGCAGAAGTAAAGTTTCCGCTGTGATTCTCCTAAACAGGTGAAGAAAGGGGGTTGGAGGAACTTCCATAGCCATCGCATGAGGCATAATCAGAGCCAGATGCCAAACTTTCTGAATCAAGAGTGGACTCACATGCCATAAAAACTAGTGATTTATTTATTATAGGGCTCTAATTAATTAAATATGGTTTTAACATATAGCCAATAGAGTGTATTCCACTAGTGTGCCCATAAAATATAGCTGGCAAATTGAAAGTAGCATAATGGCTAAATCACTGTAATTTTCACCACATTAAGAAGCCCCAACTTGAGTTTTACATTACATCTACCTAATGTCAACCCTACAGGGAGCAAAGCCAAATATGTAGTCAGCCTAACAAGTAATCTGTCTGAAATTTTGGCTCAAATGACCACTGTGTAAATTAATTTACCAAAATGCCTATTTGGGGACAGACAAGATCATCCAGAGATATGCTATTCCTCAATTGCCCTTTAGAGATTCCGTTTAATTATAACGAAACAAGGCCAGTTAAATGTGGCTTCAGTGCTTGTCAACAGTTCTTTAATATTCTTGTCATTATATTAACACTTAATAAGAATGGTGGTCAAAATTTTAAAAAGAATTTAAAAAATAAGAAGGGTGGTGATAATGGTAACGATAGGCATCATAAAAGATACCTTGGCAAGGTATTTTGAGAATTGATTTATTGAGGTGCATTCAGGCTATTTTGTTTCTCACAATGGTTAGATGTTTCTTTTGTAAAACCCCAGATCAAGAGAGACAGAAACGTCTTAGCTGACCTTGGCAATCCACCACCCCTCTTACATACTGCTTTAGCAGGACAGCTCTGGACCTGTACTAAGCTCTCTCCTGCTCTGTCCCTTAGAGGGGCAGCAGCTGCACCGCGCACAAGCACAGCATTACCCTCGGCAAAAGGCCGCCTGCTTCTACCAGCCAGTGCTAAACTGTGCGAAGGGAGAATTAAAAATCATTGCCTTTTGGTGCAATGACTGCTGTGCAGAGAGCAGCCAGGATGATCTCACTTCCCAGCACTAGAGAGCCCCACAGCCAAAGGAGAACTGAGAATGATTAACAGGTCAAATAAAATCGTGTTTCTGGGGCTATACTTGGTTTTGAAAGCTGACATTGCCCTGATTGTATCCCATTAACCACATGTGAGTTTGCTGTGTTTTCTCTGCTGTGAAAATGCAGGTGTTACCACATTAGGAAGTGATCAGCATCAGAAAGTTGCTCTCTGAAGCGCTGCTTTTAGGGACTGAGGTCCAAAAACACTTATTTGCAGTCCCATTCCTTCAGCATTCCCTCCTACAGTCTCACAAGCCCGATATGAAGTATGGACTTGAATAAACAAGACTTGACTCAGGAGACGATAAAGTCCTTCTTACACATATTCATTCCTGGAAAGCATCTTTCCTGAGTTGGTCACTAAGAATGCCTGTGAAAATTCAACGTGCCTGAAAGCAGGGAGGAGGCTTTCTGATGCTAGAGGCAACAAGAGTATGATCTCCATTAATCTGGGAAAATGCACCCATTCAAACCAGAGAGGCAGATGCATAAACAAGCTCATTAGGGCGTGCTAATGCCACACTCCTGTGTGCTTAGCCACTGTCCTTGAGGTTCCAACCAAAAATAAATATCAATCAGTAATCAATGGTCAGCAAGTATAAATTGACCAATACTTGTTAGGTATCTATTTTGTGCCCAGAATATTACTTGGTTCTAGAAAGGGATACAAGATAAATAGAAGACATTTATCCCACACTTTCCATATTTAAAGAGTACATAATTCACTTAAAAACTTCTGAGTATATACTGTAGGCAAAACTAACCTGCAGAGTCATTGAATATAAGAGCTGGGTTCTATCTACAGCCCAAGTTTCAGACATGTTATTCAAATCAGCTATTGGATCAATCAAATCAGAGCTACCTTCATGGCGACTTGATGAGTTGACTCCTTGGGCATCATGACCATTGGTAATCTTTCTTTTTAATGTGTAGACCAAAGTAAATACCATCTATGCTGTGGAGCTACTGGGATCATAGAATTGTAACATTTAAAGGGACTCAGACCCCAATTCTTTAGCCAATCTAAGAGTCTACTCTTGAACAACCCATTCTTAAACACTTCTAGCAAGTATTACCTAATCAAAACATTCACTGCTTTTAAATTTCAAAAAGCCTCCTTTCTGAGGTGAAGGGAATTCAGTCTCCTTACAATTTTTTTTGATAGAGTCTGTCATTCCATCATCCAGGCTGGAGTACAAGGCTCACTGCAGCTTCTACCTCCCAGGCTTAAGCAATCCTCCTGCTTCAGTCTCCCAGGTAACTGGGATATAGGTGCATACCACTACACTAAGCTAACTTCTGGATTTTCTGTAAACATGGGGTTTCCCTGTGTTGTCCAAGTTGTTCTTGCTTCTGGGCTCAAATGATCCACCAGCCTCAGCCTCCCAAAGTGCTGGCGCATGAACCACCGCACACAGTCTCCTTATAACTTTGATTATCTTTTCCTAACTACTACACAGCTTCATCACACAAATTTAATATTTTTTTAAAATACGAGCACATGCAGATATTTAAAAATATCCACACATCTTTTTTTTTTTCCAGGCTGAATTCCTTTAACCACTTCTATGACAAGATTTTTCAATCATTCACCACTTGAATTGCCTGCTTCTAAATATTCTCCTGTTTTAAACATGTCTGTTAATGTAACACAGCTCTATGCATTCACACTATGAAACTCCATCTTACCTGTGAAATGGCAGAGTTAGGTTAGATCAATCTGATCATATTCTTCCATTACTAAAGGAACTGATTTAAACAAACTTCCTCTCCCATGACTTTATCCATCTAAAAGATCTCCAGGGAATATTCATAGAAAACAGTGTTCTTGGACAAACATGCTGAAAAGAGACTAGAATTGTATGGCAATCACTGTCAAGAATATGTTCTTACCAGGGCGTGGTGGCTCATGCCTGTAATCCCAGCACTTTTGGAGGCCAAAGAGGAAGGATCACATGAGGCCAGGAGTTCAAGACCAGCCTGGCCAACATGTTGAAACCCATCTCTACTAAGAACACAAAAATTAGCCGAGTGTGGTGGTGTGTGCCTATAGTCCCAGCTACTCAGGAGGCTGAGGGACTAGAGTCGCTTGTACTTAGGAGGTGGAGGCTGCAGTGAGCCAGGATTACACCACTGCACTCCAGCCTAGGCAAGAAAGTGAGACTCCATTTCAAAAAAAAAAAAAATTGAATGTAAATAACAGATATAAAATCTTGATGCCTAGTGCTTGGTCAGCAAGGTCCTTGTGACTATCATCCATGTAGCTGATCTGTATTGTTGGAATCACTTTAATTCATTTCCGATAATGAAATAAGAGTATGACACACACACACACACACACACACACACACACACACACAAACTGAACATAATCTCTGCACACTGAGTTCATGATCTTAGCGGGAAGGGCAGGTAGATTCCCAATTTGGTGTTTATAGTAAAAAAGTTATATTTAAAGAAATTGGCCTATGCAGTCCTTTAAAATAAAATTAAGTCTAGGGTTCCTGGAGAAACAAATATCAGGACTGCACAGCTAGAAATTTTATAGATTTGATTAAAAAATAACCTTGCCAGCCTATTATAGATTCAAGCCCAGGTGAAATCAAGCAAAAGTATGAAGGAACTTGACCAAAAATAATGTGCTGGAGGTTTTTCAATCGTTTTTATTAGATTTTCTGGGAATTATTGTTAGTGAAGAGAGTGAGATGGGACATTGGTGGCAGGTAAAATATTAGCTTAGCAACCCAAGCAGATGCTGATAGCTGCGCATGGTGGTCTAAGAACAGAGGAAGAGGTTAGAAAATGAGAATGTAGTTTCTGGAGAAAATTACTACAGCCCTGACATTTTCAATGGGTAAATGCCTAAGAAGGAAGGGAAAAAAAAATCCTGTCCTCCCTGTTCTGGGAAAACAGGATTCTAACAATGGAGCTTATTAAAAGGTATTTTTTAACTGATAACTGTTCCATTCTAGGCTAGAAAATTGGGTGAGATTTAATAAGATGGATGGATATCCTTGCCCTCTAAAATCTGGCACTAAGAAGATAATATTCTGAGGAGTAGTGGTGCTTCTGGGGATAGAAAATAGAGTCCTTCAAAAGCAGCCAGATGACACAGTCCCTTTCTCAAAAGGATGACTGGTAGTTTTCATGCATGTCTGTGCCCAGGGTAATTGGCATCAGGGACTTACCAGTGGAATTCTTAGCTGGCTACAGGGCACACCAATGTTCTGTCTTGAAGTTGGAGAAAGACTGAGACTGTGGAGAAAGAGAAAATCAGGAGACATAGTTTTAGTCTATGCCCTGACAAAACTAGCTGTTTGACTGTGAACTCATTATTCTCAGATTCCTCATCTGAAAATGTCCTCCTTAGGCTCAAAGACTCTTCCAATCAGAAAAGTGCCCTCATGACCTGCCTTTAAGATGTCTTTCCTTATTCTTTTAGCATTAGGTTTTCTTAATAATGTACAGTTAGATTAGGAGCACTTGAATCTCTAAAAAGAATATCCCTTGTAAAAATAAATGGAAAGGCTGGGTGCGGTGGCTCTCACCTGTAATCCCAGCACATTGGGAGGCTGAGGTGAGTGGATCATGAGGTCAAGAGATCAAGATCATCCTGGCCAACATGGTGAAACACCTCTCTACTAAAAAAAAAAAAAATACAAAAATTAGCTGGACATGGTGGTGCATGCCTGTAGTTCCAGCTACCTGAGAGATGAGGCAGGAGAATAGTTTGAACCCAGGAGGCAGAGGTTGCAGTGAGCTAAGATGGCGCCACTGCACTCCAGCCTGGAGACAGAGTGAGACTCCATCTCAAAAAAGAAAAAGTAAATGGAGTAGCTGGTAGCTGCATTCTTTAGAGACCACACAAGGTCTGCAGGAACCAGATACCCCATGACCATGAAGGATGCCGTAGCCTCGTGCAGGTGGGCTGCCTCTGTGTGCAGTGTCATCTACCCACAGCACAGCTACCCTGGTTCTCACATCATGGGAGGCCATGCAGGGCAGCAGCTAACAGAAGGTCTGCTTCAGAGTTGGGGCTCCCCAAGAGACTGGGGAGTTCATTCACTCCTGAAGAGGTGACTCTCCCCAGCATGAAACCACACTCAAGTCCTTGGAGTTCCCATCACAACACTGAGCTCCAGGACAGAGAAGGAAGAGTGGTGGGAAGCTCAAGGGAGTTGGTTTGTATTATTGTGATCACTTTCATTCACATCCAGTAATAAAATGAGTACGACAAAGAATGGAACTGAACATCAGTCTCTGCACACTGAGCTCCTGATCTTCTGCTGAGCAAGAGCAGAAGGATGATTATGACAGTGTTTTCTAAAGGATGAAAAGGACAGCTGAGTGTAGTGAGGAGTGGGATGAGAAGGAGGCAGGTGGAAGGAAATGCATGATAGAGGGGAAGAAATTCAGGAGAGTAAAGAAGTGACACCACTCAGGGAATGAACCTAAAATATTAGAATGAGGAGCAGGAGAGGGAGACAGAAGAGGAGATCCCAGGAGGGACAGAGGGGAAGAACCTGATGAGGGGAGTCTGGGGGATGAGAGTTCTGTGGGGTCTGTCCTGTGTAAGTCACCGTCATTTTTAGTGTCAACCTTGCTAGGCTCTAGTGCCCAGCTGTTTGGTCAAATATCAGCCTAGCTGTTGCTGTGAAGGTGTTTTTTAGATGTGATGAACATCTCCATCGGTGGACTTTGAGTGAAGCAGGTTGTCCTCAGGCCTTGTCCAATCAGTTGAAAGATTGAAGACTAAAGACTGAGTTTCCCCCAAAAAGAACAAGTTCTGCCTCCAGATAGCAACATGGAGACCCTGAGCGGAGTGTCCTCTTCCAGCCTGATGGCCTGCCCTGCAGATTTCAGACTTGCCAACACCGACAATCATATAAGCCAATTCTTTAAAAATCAATCTCTTTTTAAATTTTAATTTAATTCAATTTATTTGTTTTCGAGGTGGAGTCTCACTCTGTCACCCAGGCTGGAGTGCAGTGGCGCGATCTTGGCTCACTCACTGCAACCTCCGCCTCCCAGGTTCAAGAGATTCTCCTGCCTCAGCCTCCTGAGTAGCTCAGATTAGAGGTGCCCGCCACTAAGCACAGCTAATTTTTTGTATTTTTAGTAGAGACATGATTTCACCGTGTTGGCCAGGCTGGTTGAACTCCTGACCTCATAATTTGCCCGCCTCAGCCTCTCAAAGTGCTGGGATTGTAGGCGTGAGCCACCACACCCAGTACAAAATCAATTTCTTTACATATGTATGTAAATACACACACACACACACACACATACACACACACACCCCACACCTATTGGTTCTGTTTTTCTGGAAAACCATAATACATTATATAAAGTACTGTTCATAACTACCCAGCAACTGCAGATCCTATCTTAGAGACAGGAAAGTTTCAGAGTTTTTCTCCCCAATTAGCACCCTGGTAACTACCTCACTAATCTACCCCCGAGTCCTTTATATAGAAAGAAAGAAGCAGTTATGCAAGTCTAGGTCTTTCTCACCTCCTAGTCTAGTGCACCCTAAGATGGCAGGGTTTCTACAAGTCATTTAGTCCCATTTGAGGCATTTGAGAATTTTCAGAATGTCCCTTGGCAACATTTGAGCAGACAGGCAAACAGAATTCCTTTCCATGACTCGGTGGCCTCTGGCAATTACCTGGCCCCAAAGTGGCCTGGCCCGTGGGGTTTGGAAAGGAGCATTGGATACCAAAGATGTCAACCACTTTTCAAATGTCAAGACCTATGAAAAAAATGCAATGGCTCACTCACACAGGCAGCACAGCAGCTGGAAGTCTGAGCTCATCTTCCCCTCGGCTTCCTTTACTCTTCCTTACCCTGATTGCCATGAATTCCTATATTGCATCCATCTTCAGCATTTCATAGGCAGGGGCAGACCTTATTCATGTGCACAGTTGAGTTCTAAATTGTACAAGAGTGCAAGACCCAGTTACAGTGAATTTTGTTCTTTCTCAACTCATCATGTGTCCCAGAGTATATACACCCTGTTCAACATCACTGAGCTTGAACAGGTTGGTAGCACTAGTAGCCCCCTGCTAACTACCTAGCTAACTTTGCCAAGGGCTTTTATCTGGAAAGACAGGTGTCCGTCAGGTATCTCACAGGAACCTGAGGGAGGCAGAGGGTTAACCACCAGCGGAAGCTCGGTGTCAACAGCCTTTATTAACCTTGCAAGTGACTGTAACCACTACCTTCAGGACACAGCAAAGGAACCCGGCTCCCCTCACTTCTGTGGTACCACAGAGCTGACATTCAGCAAGGAAAAGCTGTTGGTACAACTATATACATTTCATGTGGCTTTTGCTGCCTATCAATGTAATCAATGCAATCACTTTTCTTCTTGATCATTTTTTTTTTCTGCCAGAGGTAAGTGATTTCTCCTATACAAAGATTTTCTTTTATGCTTTCAAGAGTCAATACTGAATCTTTGAATGATCAAATATCAACTAGTATTTTCTTAGACTTGTAGAATGAGGATTGTAGAAATTTGATAAGGTGATCCACACTGGTGTCCTGAAAACGTCATGGCCCTGGGGATCAGAAGAGACAAACCACTGACTCAGCCTCTTAACCTCCTTCGGGTCCATTCAGTTTTGCCCGTATTTATTGGGGATTTCCTGTGTCCTGGGCATTTTGTTGAGCACTCGTGACATAAAGACAAATGAACCCTAGCCTTGCCTACAGAGAGCTTATACTTTACTGTAAGAGACAGCCATGTAAACAACTGCAATACTGAACAAGCCATACCTCAGCAGAAGTACGCACAATGTGCTAAAACGCACTGTTGGAACTGGATGATTCATTCCATCCAGGATGAGCTTTAGGGCATGTTTCTCAAAGAAGGTGACACCCCAGCACAGCCTCTGTTTTTCTCATCTAAGGAATGAGGCCAAAGTGAAAAATTCCTGTCTATCCCAGCCTTACAGCTCTGAAATTCAGTAATTGCATGGATAAATCCAAGACATCCTAAATGCCAAGAACATTCAGAGTTGGGCATTCTCAGAGGGGACTGGTGGTTTGTGGAACTGGATAGCTACAGATACTGGCCCCTGCTCAGAGAGCCAGGCTGCTAGGCAGAGCCCCAAAGATGGGTAGCTCTTATACCCAGTCCTCCTAAGCCATCAGGATTCATGTCACCCTTTTGATGAGTGAACAAATCCATTCAAAAAGTGCTCCATTGCAAGATTCTGTGCTAGCAGAAGAAGACACATTCATGGCCGGGCTCAGTGGGTCATGCTTGTAATCCCAGCTTTTTGGGAGGCTGAGTCAGGCAGATCATTTTGAGGCTAAAAGTTTGAGACCAGCATAGTCAGTATGGTGAAACTCCATCTCTACTAAAAATACAAAAATTAGCCAGGTGCGGTGGCATGCACCTATAATCCCAGCTACTTGGGAGGCTGAGGAGGGAGAATTGCTTGAACCAGGAAGTGGAGTTTGCAGTGAGCCAAGATCTTACCACTGCACTCCAGCCTGGGCAACAGAGCAAGACTCCATGTCAAAACAAAACAAAACAAAACAGAAGAGAAGTTAAGATACAATATTTGCCAATAAGAAGCCCCACAGGAAAAGTTAGGAAAGCCCGTGCTGCAAATCAATGCCCAAAATAGAGAGCACAAAAAGAGAGTGCGAAATCAGAGTTCCACATAGAGAGCACAAAAGAAAGTGCGAAATCAGGGTTCCACATGGAGAGCGCAGAAAGAGAGTGCGAAATCAGGGTTCCATGCAAAAGAGAGTGCACAATCAGAGTTCCACATGGAGAGCGCAAAAAGAGAGTGCACAGTCAGGGTTCCATATGGAGAGCACAAAAGAGAAAGTGCAAAAATCAAGGCCCAAGATAGAGAGTGCAAAAAAAGATGCAGGCAAGGAGTTAATTAAAGGAAGGAAAATGTTTGTCTTCTACAGGAATCAAAAAAGGCTTCAGGACATGCCCAGCTGGAGGTTATCAGAGGGCAGAGAGATAACAAGAAGAAAGGAAGAACATTCTACACAGAGCAAACAGCTTGAGCAAAAGTGGAAAATTAGAGACACTCTAAGAGATTGTAAGCAAAATTAGACTGGAGCTATAGAATAATAATAATTAGCATTATTAGTAATATTACTTATTGAGTGCCTACTGAGTGTGCCAAGAATTTCAAATGTCCTTCCTCACCCTTCATGCCACCTGGGATATGGTGAACAAACTGAGGTTTCATGGGCCAAGCTGAGATTTTAATGAGACGCTCCTGATTCCAGAGTCCACACTCTTAACAACCATGCTTGTTTATTTGATGTTCTGCTGGGAAATGAAAGCTTAGCTCAAAAGGTCCTGTAAAAAAAAAAAAAAAGTGTTTTGAAGGTCAGGAATAGTAGAATACAGCAGATAAATCTGGTAGCATTATGGAAAACGGCTTGGAGCAGGGAAAGACTAGAGATAAGGAGATCTTTGACCTGCATGCTATAGTAATGATAGATATCCAAGAGCAATTAAACACTTCTGCACGAGGCAATAGCAGTCAAAAAAAACAGAGGAAAGAAAGGGATATATGAAAAGAAAAATAAAAAAACATGTCATGGGGTAGAATCCCTAGAACCTCCTGAGTCGTTGGATGTGGTGGAAGAGGAAAGAATGAGGAGTTTGGAGAATGTGTGTTGGCTCCCTAGGGTCCACTCCCAAGCCAGGGTCATTTCCTTCCATTCAGCCTCTTGGATCCATAAGCAAGGGGGAGGGAGTTTTCTTAAATGTTTTCTTTTTCTAAAGTATGCGTCTTACCATCTGACAAATTCATATTTCTCTTGGGCTTCACTAGCTGGACAATAATCAATTGTTATCCCTGTAAGTCCCAAGAAATTTAGTCTAAGGTTTCTTATAGGAAATATGGATAGGCAAAAGTTCCTCTATAGAAAACCTGCCCAAATCACCTATTTCTGGAGTGCATTGCCTTATAATAGGTACTGAATGAATATGTTCTAAATGAATAAGAAGATAAACCACAAATGCTTTCTACCTCTTGACCCTTGTGAGACTTTTTCCCCTACCTACCTTTCTTTCAAAATTGAACTCCAGAGGCAAGAGTTAAACAAAGGCCACCCGGACATAGAATGTAGCAGTGTTGGGACATAAGGTGAGAGACCTTAGCTGGGTCCATCCTCTGATGTTTGGTGTGACTGCTGACACATGGTGGCACATCAGTAAGCACTGGTTGGATGGGTAAATGAATGAGTCAGTCAGATCGTCTAGCTTTGAAAATCTCAGTAGTTCATGTTTAAATAGGGGAGTTTGGGCAGCCACCAGCCCCATTAACCTAACATGCCAGTGTGATTAATGTTGCTTTTTCCAGAAGTCTTGGCCTTGCCTGCAAAACTTAACACTGAACACCTGAAGGAAAAAAAAAATCCCACTGGCAAAGCTTGCTTTTAACCGTGGGAGACACCCAGCAATGTTGCCAATTTCCCGAGGGGCCAATACCTTTCTGACTTTGCAATAATTCCCAAGTTAAACAAATTGCCAAAGAGTTATAAGCCTCTTATTAGTTGGATGGATTCCCCCAATTGCTCTGCTGGCTGCATTTTCCCTGCACACACGTTGGTGAGTTCTGCTGACTATTCATGTGCCTGCAAGTTGAGGAGCTCTGGCATCTGTGATCTACAGTCTCCAATCTTCCCTCCCTCTTGCCTTCACTTTGAACTGAAATGCTGTCTTAAGCAACCCCGCTACCCACCACCTAACAAGCCGGGACATGAGTCCTCATGACTGTTACGACACTTGAATCCCAGGCTAACCAGTAACACCAGTATTCAAACTGCAGTGTGAGGAACACCACAACCAGCTGGAGAAATGGCCTGCACTGATTTCCTAATGGTCAGAGGATGAAGTGTGGCACAGCAACAGCTGGAAACACAGGTCATAGAAGGCTTAGACAAGAGAGGTGCTGGAGAGCATCGTGAAAATCTAAAACAGAGAGCTCGCATTCGTTTGTGGCCCTCGGTTTATGTGGCAGAAGCCAAAATGGAGAGCTGGGAGAGACTAGTTTCACCTGGGTAAAGAACAATCAGATGCTTTGGGATAAAAATCCACTTCAGAAATTAAATTATCCATTTCAGTGAACCGCTCTAATTCATAAGTCAATGTCCAACTCTATTTCATTTTGTATTAAGGAAAACTTAGCTATTATACCAACTTCTGTTTCTGCGTGGATTTCCATATAGCATAAGATCTCTGTGGGCTGGGCATGGTGGCTTGTGCCTGTAATCCCAGCACTTTGGGAGGCTGAGGGTGGAGGATCACTTGATCTCAAGACTTTGACACCAGACTGGACAATACGGTGAGACCCCCATCTCTACATTTAAAAAAAGAAAGAAAGAAATAGCCAAGTGTGGTGGTGCACGTCTATAGTCCCAGCTACTCTGGAGGCTGGGGTGAGAGCATCACTCGAACCCAGGAGGTCAGAGGCTGCAGTTAGCCATGATCACACCACTCCATACCAGCCTGGGAAACAGAGCACAACTCTGTCTCAAAAAAAAAAAAAAGGATCTGTATGATGATTATACAACATGAAATGAGGCAATTCCATCAAAATTTATTCCTCAATAAAAGTTCCTTGATAAGCTAAGTTTTCTGTTTTGTTTTTCTTTGAAAAGTGCAAATTTCTACAGTACATTGGCTCCACTATTTTCTTGGAGTGTGATAAGGTTTACGCCAAGAGATCACGTTAGTTTCTGTACACTATTTCTATTGATTCAAGGCTCTTACCTAAGATTAGAAGAAACAATCATTTTATTAACTGCAGTCAAAGGGTTACGGAGAGAATCTGTGCCCACCGGATATCCATAATTCCATCTTTCCTTCTTAGCTCTGTTATCTTATTTCATCTAGAGATTTTCTCTAGATGAAATAAGGTGGAAAATCAAACAAGATCTTTCAGAGGGTGGGCAGAGGAGTGGAAAGGACAGAACAAGAGGCGAAAAAGGCAAGGGGCCGGGCATGCACGAAAGTGCAAAAGCAAGTCAATTTCCCACTAGCTTCTCTGATGTGCAGAGCCTCAGTATGAAATAGAGAGCAGACTCAGATGGGAGTTGAACTCGCTCAGTTCTTCCTGAGCACCTCTCTATCCTTGTCCTAAAAAGCACTACAATTTGGCGAAAGAGGGCAGTTCCTCTAGGACGGTCATCTGTTGTCTGAGCCCTTATTTCTGACACTTCAAGAAGACCAAAATGGACGAATGGCCTGCTTGGAGTCTATCTGTAGCAGAGAGGCCTTTTCCAGCTTGGTCTTTTCTAATTATTTTTAGTCATTTGATTTTGTTAGGAAATCAAATCTGCAGGATCGTCTCACCCTGCAAATTCAAGGTCCTGTGGAGGCTTCATGATTTATACTTTCACATACAAAAAGAGATCTTGATAAATCAGTTTTTCTTTTTTTTTTTTTTTTTTGAGATGGAGTTTCACTCTCGTTGCCCAGGCAATTCTCCTTCCTCAGCCTTCCAAGGACTACAGGTATGTGACACCACACCCAGATAATTTTTGTATTTTTTAGCAGAGATAAGTTTTTACCATGTTGGTCAGGCTGGTCTCAAACTCCTGAGCTCAGGTGATCTGCCCACCTCAGTCTCCAAAAGTTACGGGATTACAGGCACCTGCCGCCATGCCCAGCTTTTTTTTTTTTTTTTCCACCCACCTCGGCCTCCCAAAGTGCTGGGATTACAGGCATGAGCCACCACACCTGGCCAAAGCAGTATTACTTATAACTACTATGTACCAGACATTACCAAAAGCCTTAATCGCCTCTGACTGCTTCTTTCTCCAACACATCTTCCAAATCACTGTGTAGAAAAGAGCTCAATTAGTTCCATCCAATGATGCATTGTTCTTAGCCATGCACATAAGGCAACCTGATATAAACTGGCTGGGGTCAGGCCAAAGAAAACTGCTTAGATTTTCATATTGTGGAGATGGCCTGATCCATAAAGACCCCCCTAAATCTGAAGTGGGAGAAGTGACTTGGATTTGGCCTAATCCCCTCTTACACACGCCATGAAGAAAGTCATCTCTCTTGTACAGCTCGTGAAGAATAAATTTGAATGCAAAGTCTTACTTCTTAAAGAATGAAACAAACTCCAGTTAAAGATTGTTAGCCACTGACAAAACACTCAGCATCTTCATCCTAAGTATCACTGCTATCAGCAAGCCAATTCTATGGTTTCATCAGAAGGAAAAGAAAAATGAACTTTTTAAATGAGGTGGGCTCTTGAAGGTAAAATGTTAACACTAGAGAAACTGGGTGGGGTATACCAGAAATCTGTATTCTCTTTTCAACTTTAAAATGTTTTCAAAACATACAGTTTATTTAAAAGAAATAGGGTGAGGCTGGGAGGTGAGCAGAATAGACTCAGGGCTACAGAAGCATTGAAGAGCTGGTTTCATTTTTTTTTTTTAATTTTATTTATGTATTTATTTTAGAGATGAGGTCTTACTCTATTGCCTAGGCTTCAGGGAAGTAGTGCAATCACAGCTCACTGCAGCCTCAAACTCCTGGCCTTAAGTGATTTTCCTACCTCAGCCTCCTGAGTAACTGGGACTGCAGGCATGCACCACCATACCCAGCTATTTTTTTTTAATTTTTTGTAGAGATGGGATCTCACTGTGTTGCCCCTGCTGTTCTCAAACTCCTGGGCTCAAGCGATTGTCCTGTCCTGACCTCCCAAAGCCCTGAGATTACAGATGTAAGCCACTGTGCCTAGCTTGAAGAGCTGGTTTCAAAGTTGTGGTCATCTATGACAGATAATAACCAAAAGAAGCCTGACCTGAAATCCGCAGAGGACCTGTCACTTGGTAAGACGGACGAAAACCTCTAGATTGTTTTTATCTCTAGAGTACAGAGATTCTCCACACCTCTGCTGGGCAAGGAGGATTTTAATGGTTTGTCTTTCCAGGACTTTGCAGGCTGCCCTCCTCTGAGAGCTATTTCATTCATTTGTCAGGTGCTTCCTCGAGCTGTTTCTCTCCATTTAGAAATGGTGCTTTGATAAACCATTCTCTTCCTTCAGCAAACATAGCTAGGGTGGTGTGGAATCAAATCCTTGAAGTTACAGCGAGCAAAGATACATGGTATCTAAGAATCGTGTGTGTGTGTGTGTGTGTGTGTGTGTGTTCATCTGTTATTTAAATTTTAAGGCTCACTGGGGAGATGAAAAAGAGACCAGAAGAGCTTAAGTCAGTTAGATCAGTTCTGTGCAAACAAAGTTGATGTGGCTTGGTGCAAGCCAAGATTAAAAGTGATTGAGTGCTTCTGCAGGAGCAAAGAACCCCAGACCGAAAAACAGAAAAGCGCCGCAGTTCTTTGCAAACCTTCTTAAAATAACTACCATTGTGCTGGATTAAAAGGCATTTGCTGAAGATATTGTGAAGAATAAAGCTTATTTGTTATTCTTTTGAAACAGAAATGTGAATAAAAGAAAAGCTGTTAGTCAACATTGTCTTAGAAGATAAAGCTTGCAAGATAGCAGAATGTCTGGGTCAATGGGAGGCTTCAGCAATTGTGCCCTGGATTGACAGTTCCCTTCACAATTGCAGCTGAACACTTAATGCTTCCTTCCCCACCCAATCCCAATTCAGAGGCTCATGGGACATAGTCACAGAGAAGTGACATGTCCTGGCATCCTATGTATGGGTGGTTTCATCCCACCAAGGGTTCAGTGGTCACCTCACCAGCATAGAATTGGGCAGACAGAGAGGAAAGAAACAAAGTAGAAGTTGGTAGGCAGAGAGAAAGGAACTCTAGAATATTCATTGATTGCCCTTTTTTTTTTTTTTTTTGAGACAGTCTTACTCAGTCTCATAGGCTGGAGTTCAGTGGCTCGATCTTGGCTCACTAAAACCTCTACCTCCCGGGTTCAAGTGATTCTCCTGCCTCAGCCTCCTGAGCAGCTGGGATAACAGGTGCCACCACATATCCAGCTAATTTTTGTATTTTTGGTAGAGACGGGGTTTCACTATGTTGGTCAGGCTGGTCTCGAACTCCTGACCTTGTGATCCGCCCACCTCAGCCTCCCAAAGTTCTGGGATTACAGGTGTGAACCACCGCGCCCTGCCTCTTGATTGCTTTGATGTTTGATCTGTTGGTTTTTCTTCCGTACCTCCAAAACAAAGCAAAAAGATTCCAAAATGCCTTCTTATAGAAGAGCCCCTAGACCAAAAACCCAGTGTTGACTGTGAAAAAAATAGCCTTTTGAGGTGGAAACTGGAGCTCCTGCAGCCCAGAGAGGCTCTGGGAAGGTGTTTTCCCAAGTAAGTCTCAGGGCTGAGCACTGAGTCCTAAACAGAAGGAGGAGGGAAGAGGACCCACAGCTACATTTTACTCAGTTCTACCCCATGATTAGGACTCAGATAGCCTGGAAGTGCTTCCTTCAACAGCCAGAGAGATTTAATCCAGACAGCAGGAATCTTTGTGTTTTCTACAGGGCCACTGAGCCATTTCCTGAAAGAGAGGATCTGGAAGAGAAGAAAAGCAGATGGCTGGATGCTTCCAGCCTCCAGGTCTCCTCCCAGCACCATGAGATCCTTCTCATTCTTTGGTTAGGGAAAGCCTCTGACTATTGAACTCTGGAAGGCAGTCAGGTAATTGGTTGTTTATCTCAAAACGATTCCAGTGTAGCTGAGCTTGCTCCTGTAATCTCAGCACTTTAGAAGGCCAAGGTAGGAGAATAGCTTGAGCCCAGGAAACCAACCTAGGCAATATGGGGAGACCCTCTCTCTACAAAAAATTTAAAAATTATCCATCTGTGGTGCCACATGCCTGTAGTCCCAGCTACTCTGGAGGTTGAAGTCGTTCTCTTGAGCCCTGGAGGCAGGGGTTGCAGTGAGCCAAGATGGCACCACTGTATTCCAGGCTGGGTGACAGAGTGAGATCCTGCCAAAAACAAACAGATAACAACAAAAAAAAACTCCAGTATAGTGGGGTGACTTTGCCCCCGACCAGGGAACACTTGGCAATGTCTGGAGACATTTTTGATTGTTACAACTACTGTCATCTAGTGGGTAGAGTCCAGGGATGCTACTAAATGCACTAAATGCCTGCAGTGCACAGACAGCCCCCTACAGTGGGAAATTATCTCCCCAAGTGGCAATATGGCCAAGGTTGAGAAACCTGGTCCTAGAGGGTAGAATGAAGTTTCTACTTTTTCCTACAAAAAGATTTATTTTTGAAGTTTTAGAAACTCCATGAGAGAATGTCCCAGTGTTTAAACTACTGTTTCTGTCATCCTACCCTGCACATCAGGACCTTCTTAGCTGTTCAAACAAAAAGATGCACAAATAAACACTCATGGCAGAAAACAAAGATTCTGAAAACAACCCACAACTTGCTAATGTAGATATTAATACTTTCATCAATAAGCCCAGTGAAAAACACGTTGGGTGTCCACCATGTGGCTGGCCCTGAGCTTCCTACGGGAGCAAATTTTAAAAAATATAAAATACATCAGCATCACAATAGAAAGAGGAATACATTCATTAAAAAAATAAAATACAATATTAGAAAACTAGCAAGAAAATTAATAAAGCACACAATTAGCTAAATATTAAAATCAGCAAGTTAACATTTATGTTATATGTAACCATTTTAAGGTAATTATAAGTTTAATGACAAGAAACAAGTTTAATAACTACTGATTAAGTTGCTTCTGGGGGGACATTAAACCAGGGAATGCCTATCAGCATTATTTTTAATTTTCAAATTCAATAAATAGGATTATTCTTCAAAGCCACTAGAAGGCCACTGAGAGATTGGATTGACCCAACTCTTCCTGAAAACAAAGTGAGAGTTCCAAGGTGATATTCAGAAAAGGAATTTATGAAACTTTGGTTACATCGATGTAAGCAGTTCTTCACAAAATCAAAGATTTCTAATTATACTAGAACAAAACAGAAAATTAGGTGACAAAAGGAGGCTCTTTTCAAAGTAGGCACTCAGACCCTCTTTTTAGCTTCATTTGGCTCAAAAATAAAAATGAAACCTTAAATCCTCTGAATGTGCAATAGTGAAAAAACTCAAAACTTAACATGGGATTCAAGTAAGAAAACACATTGAGTAAAAGAGATTGTCCATGGCCCAGCAAACTTATTGAACATAGTTACTGAACTTTGAGCTAGGACAGCATTGAAAGGTTTGCAGCTAACCCTTCGCTCCTGGTATTGCTAAGCCTAGACCCTCTAACTGTGCTGCACGGGTAGATGCAAGAACTCTGCAGGAAATAGAACCTTCCATCAAGTGAAACGAAGCTGTTTGCTTCCCTTGGAAAAGCCCCTGACGAGGCAGAGCCAAGCTGGGCTGCTCAGATGCAAGGTGGGGCCTCTGCAGGGGAGACGCCTCTGCCTCGACACTCAATAGGTAAGGGAATGATTAGACGCCAAATCCAAGAAGTCCCGGGATCTATGCAATGATGTTGCATTAACGAAAGGTGAGATTTTTTGTTTGTGTGTGTGGGCATTTTTTTTTTTTTGCCTATGACTCATGCTTCCTCATCTATCAGGCAGGAGAAGAATAAGAACTTATTGTGCCTGGCATAAACTTGTTTCTTGTTTGCATACTTACACTTGGCTGGACAATGACAGTCTGTTTACAGCCAAACACTTGGAGTAGCCAAACTAGGCAGCTGCTACCTCCCAGCTAGACTTAAGAAAGGAAAACCCACAAGAAAAGATGGACACGTGGCTTGCTATGAGCCTTCCGAGGATGCTCCCAGACAACACCAACCTTCTAAGGAAGGTGGATGTCACGAGAGACCAGAACCTCAGGAACGTGCCCATTTTAACAACCCATATCTCGTAGGAGTGAGCGAACTCAGATTCAAGTCATAGAGCTCTGATTTTAAAGATTTTATATACATACAGAAGGTTAGAAGGCATTACCCTGACTTTAATTTATATATAATCCATTTTATAATTTGACAATTGCAAAAATAATGGAAAAAATTAGGTGTTGATTATTTAAAGGTAATTATACCTAGCTGACTTCTAAGACAGCATGAGTTTAATGGCAATAAAATAAATAATTATGACCAAAATTGAGGTATCTTCGACTGTCTGGAACTCAAAGAAGAACCCAACTTTATAAAGTCATAGCCTAGGGAGAGTTCCTGGAAAAGGTTGGACTTGAGCTGAGTTTGAAACTATTAGGGAAACTATTAGTGCACAAAAGTGCACTTCTTGTTGTTTTTTTACTGATTGTGATCCTCTCAAAAGTCACTAACATTTCTGCCCTGAACAGAGAGTTTAGCAAAGTGTTTGCCCTCAGATTTCCCATATCTACCACCTCCTACCCTGAACTCTCAGCAGCCTGTATGCCTGGATTTGGTTTTTTGGATATCGGAATGTATTTGCACTATTGATGCTCCTATCTGGTCAATTTTGAGACCAATATCACCCTTTTGCAAAATCACCCTTCTGGCAGAAGGGTGCATGCCATGGCTTTAGTAATAATCCTTTTAATTACTATAACTTTCCACCTGCCAACGTTTTATATTGTGTAGATCAGTTCAATGCAAAAAGAAGAAGGAAACATGTTGACCACATAGAGAATCAGATATGTGACCTCCATGTCCTAAAGCTGAACCTCTAACCCTCAAAGCCAACCAGCTACAACCTCCAGACAACCATTCCCTCTTGAGACTCAGACGTATCATGATATTCCTTGTAGCATATCAAAATATGTTGAATAGAATGTGCACTGCGTTTCACCCTTGAAGAATGTTAGATGAATGATCCTATAATCAATATTATTTCACAACCACAGAGACATATTTAGACACTTCAACCTACATAGAAACATCAGATCTTACGAAGGGAAGCCACTTGAGAAGCCAGTGAATGTCACCCTGGCATTCAATGAATTCAATAAATATCTGAATTTTCTTCAGAGCACCCCCAAGTCAGTGATTTGGTCATCTTCTAGAACACTTGCAAATGATGGGGTCTTCACAATCTCACAGGGCAGCCTATCTTACACGCAAGCAGTCTTCATATTTGCAAAATTATTCTATTATCAAGATAAAATGCTTCCCTAATAGTTCTTTCTATTAAACATAGTTCTTTTCCTCTGGAAACACTTAGGGCTCTGGGCTGGAGATTAAAGTTCTGGCCATTGAATCCCCAGGTACTGCTGTGGCTGTTATCAATACATGCCCACTGAGAACAAGGAGTGTCTTTGGATCCCAGTCCTACCAGGGGCAAATTCTTGTTGAAACTTGCAAAGAGTCACTCTCCAAAGCAAATCAGAGTCTCTTACAACTTATAAACCATAGTTTGTTTAGTGATAAGTACAAAGCTGAGTATCAGCAACAGGGTTATTTTAAAAGCAGAAAAAAAAAAACCACTGATTACATATAATCACATATGTTAAACTATTTCTAGCCTAAATATAATTTTAATATAATGAGTATTGTTACAAGAGATAAAGATAATAACAATAATTTTATTTATAAACTATTTTCCAGCCAAGGTGCTTGGGGCATTGCATGATCATAAGCAGTGATTAAAACACTATTAAAAAACATCAAACAAATAAAACACAAGATAATCTTCATGTACAAAATGAAATACTGGTAAAAGAAATCAAAGGCTGGCCGGGTACAGTGGCTCATGCCTATAATCCCAGCACTTTGGGAGGCCAAGGAGGCCAGATCACTTGAGGTCAGGAATTCGAGACCAGCCTGGCCAACATGGTAAAACCCTGTCTCTAGTAGAAATACAAAAATTATCTAGGCATGATGGTGCATGCTTATAATCTCAGCTACTTGGGAGGCTGAGCAGGGAGGATCGCTTGAATCTGAGAATCAGAAGCTGCAGTGAGCTGAGAATGTGCCATTGTACTTCAGCCTGAGCAACAGATTGAGATTCTGTAAAAAAAAAAAAAAAAAAAAGAAAGAAAGAAAGAAAAAGAAAAAAGAAAAAAAGAAATCAGAGGCTAATATTGATTGGAATTATAGGAAAATGGATGGGCGTGGGCGCAGTAGCTCACACATGTAATTCCAGCACTTTTGGGGGGCCAAGGTGGGTGGATCATGCAAGGTCAGCAGTTTGAGACCAACCTGGCCAACGTGGTGAAATCCCGTCTCTACTAAAAATACAAAATTAGCTGGGCATGGTGGCACACACCTGTTGTCCCAGCTATTCAGGAGGCTGAAGCAAGAGAATCTCTTGAACTCGGGAGGTTGTGGTGAACCGAGGTCATGCCACTGCACTCCAGCCTGGGTAACAGAGCGAGACTCCATTTCAAAAAAAAAAAAGTACAGAAAAATGGCACCAGGTATCAGGAAACATCACATATAGTTTTCTTTGTGTTTTTTCCACTCTAGTTACTCTGAAAAAAAGAAAAATCTTAAATCTTGTCATGATTTCTAACACATTTATTTCCGAGGTTCCAACTTTTTCTTTAGTTACCGTTCTTTAGATTAAATTTTCTCTCCTCCTTAGATCAAGATCTCATTTTTCTGTCCATTCAATCAAATTCATACAACAAATAGGTTAGTTCATACAACCATGAAAAACAAAAAAGAGTGATTAAACCATTTCTCCAATATTCGAATTTTGATGTGTTTGTTATGTACTTTGGCTCTATAACCAATGACACTAAAAAAAAGGAAAATAGTCAATGCCCAAGCTATAAAACACATGTGACTATAATTTCCAACTCTTCAGCCATCATGACATCCTCTTGTTTTGAGATTTGCAATAACCACTAACTCCCTCCTCCCTTCAAAAAGCATGAGGATGGTGCAGAAAACACTGTTGGTTACCTACACCACAACCATTTCCTCCCCCTCCCCTCCTCTCTTCCTTGCTAACCAAACGCTATTTTTGTTCAAGTATCAGAGGGTCATATGCTCGTAGAAAGTGGGGCCTTCCCTCCGCAGCAAGAAAATCTTAAATCTGAGACATGAAGGATAATTCCACTCCCCCTTGCTAATGGAGTGGTTGGTTCCAGATGCGTAATCCAACTCTGGCCAAGGAGACACGGCACAGAGTCTGATAGAACCTCCCAGGAGAGGTCTGACCTGCCTCAGACTGTGCACATGTGCTCTTTAGAACCAGACTGGCTCTCCTGAAGTCATGAGATACAGAACCATAGAACTAAGCCAGCGCACTGGGTTCAGTGGAGTGAAAGATGGAAAGACATCGAGTCATCCCTGAGGACTATATCAAGCCAAGCCTGAAGTCACCCCACACTGTTTCCTATTGCATAAGAGAATGTCTCCTCCTTGTTCCAATCAATTAAATTGAACATTCTTTATTCATTTTTTTTTTTTGAGATGGACTCTCACTCTGTCACCCAGGCTAAATTGCAGTGTTGTGATCTCAGCTCACTGCAACCTCTACCTCCTGGGTTCAAGCAATTCTCTTGCCTCAGCCTCCTGAGTATCTGGGATTACAGGCATGTAACATCACGCCTGACTAATTTTTGTATTTTTAGTAAAGACGGGGTTTCACCATGTTGGTCAGGCTAGTCTCTAGCGCCTGACCTTGTGATCCGCCCACCTCAGCCTCCCAAAGTGCTGGGATTACAGGCGTGAGCCACTGCGCACAGCCAATATTGAATATTCTTGACCTCATGACTAAAAACATCCTAGACCACTCAAAAGCATTTCTTAGTGTATAATTAAAGTGAATTACACACTTTTGGGATTCATATTTTTAGAAAACACTTGCATACAAATAAAAATACTTGAAATCTTTTAAACCAGTTTGAATGTCACTCAGATAACATATGAGTGCCTAACATACACTAAGCATATTAGCCTACATCATATTTTTTTAATTCCTATAATTACATGTAAGATGAAATTATTCCATTTTAGAGAAAAGGAGAATCAGAGAAATTAAGTGATTTGCTTAATATCACATAGTTTGGAAGTGTTAGAGCCAGCATTTGAAGACAATTTTCTTTGAGTCAAAGTTTATTTCTCTTTTTACTTCATCAAGCTACATTTACTGGCTTCTTATTCTGGGCTATGCTCCTAGACTTGTTTTTTCATAACTTTTTAATATTTCAATAGTTTGGGGGGTTCAGGTGGTTTCAGGTTACATGGATAAGTTCTTTAGTGGTGATTTCTGAGATTTTAGTGCACCCGTAACCACAGCAGTATACACTGCACCCAATATGGAGCCTTTTATCCCTCACCCTCCTCCCAACCTTCCCGCTGGGTCCCCAGAGTCCATTATATCATTCTTATGCCTTCACATCATCATGGCTTAGCTCTCACTTATAAGTGAGAACATACAGTATTTGGTTTTCCATTTCTGAGTTGCCTCACTTGGAATAATGGCCTCCAGCTCCATCCAAGTTGCTGCGAAAGACATTATTTTGTCCTCTTTTATAACTGAGTAGTATCCCATAGTGTATATACACCATATTTTCTTAATCCATTCATTGGTTTATGGGCACTTAAGTTGGTTTTATATTTTTGCAGCCTTGACCTCCCAGGCTCAAGTGATCCTCTTGCCTCAGCCTCCCGAGTAGCTGAGATGACAGGCATGAGCCACCATGCTCAGTCCGGAGATTTAATTTTGACAATGATCTTAGCCCTACAGGTTAACCCTTAACTCTCAGGGCCTGATAAGATTGTCATCAATATTAAGTCTCTGGGCTGGGCACAGTGGCTCACACCAGTAATGGAATATTTCAACCGAGGTTCCAATATGACTCCACGAATTGCCAATAAGATCTTAAGATTTGTATTGGAACGTCAGTTGAAATATTCCATTATTGTGAAGACTTTTAGTTAGTAGGATCTCAAAAAAATCGAGTTCAAGATCATGAAGTGCATGGTTCTATAAAAACTTGAATTCGATGTGTATTGAAAAGCTGAAAATATGCGGCCTGCAGATGTTATATTTTTCATTAACCAATATGACAGAAGGATTAACTTAAAAATGTGGGAATTGTTCGGTTGCTTCTCCCTTTCCTGATGGAAACTTCCAGACACGTAACTTGGTCTTTATCTCATGGTATAATCCTACCAAAAAGAAATACCTGGCCGGGCGCGGCGGCTTGTGCCTGTAATCCCAGCACTTTGGGAGGCCGAGGCAGGTGGATCGCTTGAAGCCGGGAGTTCAAGACCAGCCTGGCCAACATAGTGAAACCCTGTCTCTACTAAAAATACAAAAATTTGCTGGGTGCGGTGGTATGTGCCTATAATCCTAGCTACTTGTGGGGGCTGGGTCAGCAGAATCACTTGAGCATGGGAGGCAGAAGTTGCAGTAGCCACTGTACTCCAGCCCAGTGACAGTGAGACTTCATCTCAAAAAAAAAAAAAAAGAAAGAAAGAAAGAAAGAAAAAGAAATCCCTGGATCACCATGAAAAGTAAATGTTCTGTGCTGCTCAATAAAGAAAAACATTTTAATATTTCTTATTAGTCAAGTATTTGCTTGTTTGTTTTGTTTTTGTTTTCTTGCCTTTGGGGTGGTATAGACTGATGTAAATTCATTCACTGACTCAACAAAGCTGTCCTGAGTATGCAGCATTCTGCTTGGGACTGAGGGTTCCCTGGTAAGCCAGCCACGCACATCTTGGCTCCCATGAAACTGCCTTTACTCTAAGGCAAGCAGATAATAAATGAGCAAGTAAATAAATGAATAAGGTCTCAGATTGTAATGGCACAACGAAGAAAACAAAATGGGAGAAAGAAGGGCCAACACTTGATAGAGGATGAGAAAGTCTCCTTACTTCAAAAAAAGCTGACGTTTCATTCATGGCCACATTGGATGGAACTGAAGTACAGTGTTTGCAGTGAAATAATCCAGGAACAGAAAATTAAACACTGTTTGATATCACTCATATGTGGAAGCTAAAAAGAAAGTTGATCTCATAGAAGTAAAAAGTAGAACAGAGCATATTAAAGGCTGGGAATGGTAGGGAGAAGGGGTGGATAGGAAGAGATTTGTTAAAGGATACAAAATTACCATGAGGACAGAAGGAATACGTTCTAGTGTTCTGTAGCACTGTAGGATGACTTTTTTTGCTCATGCCTGAAAACTCAGCACTTTGGGAGGCTGAGGCAGGCAGACTGGCTTGAGCCCAGGAGTTCAAGGCCAAAAAATTAGTGGGGCACAGTGATGCACACCTGAAGTCCCAGCTACTTGGGAGGCTAAAGCAGGAGGTTTGGTTGAGCCCAGGAGGTAGAGGCTGCAGTGAGCTATGATCACGCCACTGCACTCCAGCCTGGGTGACAGAATGAGACCCTGTCTCAAAAACAAGACGAAACCAAACAATAACATATTACATAGTTTCAAATAGCTAGAGGGAAGATGGTGAATGTTCCCAACCAAAAAAATGATAAATGTCATTTTCATTGAGATGATGGATAGGCAAATTACCCTGATCTGATCACTGTACATCACATGTATTGCACATCCCAATGAATACATACAACTATTATTTATCAATTCAAAAATAAACTTTTAAACTGACTTTAGAATAGTAACATGAATGAAAGAGGTGCCTGTGAAGATGCAGAAGAAAAGTGTTTGACTCAGAGGAAACAAGAAGGGCTGATGTTCTAAGGCAGCCGTAAGAAGTGTGTGGCCAGGAGCGGCATGGCCATCATCAGTCCATAACTCCAGCCTCCACATCCCGCTGCCCTCTAAAACTCCACTGCATGGCTAAGAATTTCCAACTTCACATCTCAAACCCTCAGCTCCTCCCTTCCCCTGCATCGGCTCCCTGAAGCCAGCCCCATCCCGGCTGCTGGCAACTCCTTTCCTGCCTCGTGTCATCTTTTTTGCCTCTCTTTCTCTCTACTCCTCATCGAATCTGGCAGAAAACCATGACTCCACTTTCCCAGAAAATACAGAATTTGATCTCATCTCACCAATTCCATGGCTGCTGCCCAGGGTGGACAGCTGTTATCTCTAATCCAGATTATTACACAGGGATAGGATCAGGTTGAGGCAAGGTTGGCCGCAGGGCTACAAAATTGAAAGAGACGCTCCCACTCCAGATGCTTTGCACAGCCCTCAGAGTGAAGACCTCCTCACATTTCATATCCTAGGGGCCTAGCTTACTTCACTTTAGCCCTACCTAACTATTGCAATTACCTGCGAACTCTTTCCTGTATCACTCCTTGCCTATGGGCTATTCTCAATACATCAGCCACAGAGATGCCTTTTTTTCTTTTTTGTTTTTGAGACGGAGTTCTGCTCTCGTTGCCCATGCTGGAGTGCAATGGCATTGATCTTGGCTCACCGCAATCTCTGTCTCCCTGATTCAAGCGATTCTCCTGCCTCAGCCTCTCGAGTAGCTGGGATTACAGGCATGCACCACCAAGCCCGGCTAATTATGTATTTTTAGTAGAGATGGGGTTTCACCATGTTGGTCAGGCTGGTCTCAAACTCCTGACCTCAGGTGATCCACCCACCTCGGCCTCCCAAAGTGCTGAGATTACAGGTGTGAGCCACCGTGCCCAGCCAGGGATGCTTTTTAAATGTAAACAAATCATGCCCCTCCCTTGCTGAAGACTCTGAGATAGCTGCCCATCTCACAAAGAGCAAAAACTAACATCCCTGCAAGAGTCAACACTGACTCCTTGGCTGGCCCTCTCGCTGACTCTTGAACACAGCAAACATATTCTCACCTTAGGGCCTTTACTCTAGACCCTGTCCCTCCCAAATCACTCTCTCCTCCTACCAGCCTTGGCTAATTCTCTCACCTGTTTCAACTCTTTGCTCAGATTTCACCTTTGGCCTGTGGCCTGCCCTGACCACACTGCAGCCTGCCTCAAGACCCTCCCATTGGTACCCCTGTCCCTAACTCAACTCAACTTTTCTTTTTTCTATAGCACGGACCACTTCCTAACCTACCAAGGAACTAAATTCCTCTCTCCCTGTGCTAAAATGTAAACTCTGAGTGCAGGAGTTTTGTGTGCTTTGTTCTCTTCTCCACCTTGGGAGCCCAGAAAAGTGCTAGGCACATAAAAAACACTGTAATAAGGCTGGCTGCGCTGGCGCATACCCATAATCCCAGCACTTTGAGAAGCCAAGGCCAGTGGATTTGAGGTCAGGAGTTCAAGACCAGCCTGGCCAACATGGTGAAACTCCACCTCTACTAAAAATACAAAAGTTAGCTGGGCATGGTGGCAGGCACCTATAATCACAGCTACTTGGGAGGCTGAAGCAGGAGAATCACTGGAATCTGGGAGGTAAAGGTTGCAGTGAGCCAAGATTGCACCACTGGACTCCAGCCTGGGGGACAGAACGAGACTCCATCTCAAAAGTGAAAGAAGAAAGCACTATAATAAATAGTTGTGCAATGAGCTAATTAATGGATGAGTCTAAGAAGTGACCAGTTGTGCTGGGAAATGCAGATGAAGAGGAAGACAAGGGCCAGATCATTGTAGGAACTTGTAGGCTAGGAGAAGTGTTTGGAATTTATTCTGAGCACAAGCATGGGGTTTAGAATCATTGGTGGGTTTACAGCAGATTTCCGTTTTAAAGCAGATGCTTGTTACGTGGAAATGGATGAGAGAGTAAAGCAGATGTTGGACAGGGTAGTAATTTAGTCTAGGCAATATATGATGGTTTGGGGTTAAGACAATAGCAGAAAATATGAGAAAAAATGGATGGATATTTCAGAAGTTGAGCCAACGGGAGTTACTGATGAATTAGAGGAGTGAATCGCCTTTAGGAGAGAAATAATGATATGGTGAATAGTAGAAAGTTTGTCAAGAACAGAGGTAGACAGATTTTCAAGACAGGTGAAATTAAAAGATCCGTAGTTAAAGATGTTAGGCTGGGCATGATGGCTTAAGCCTGTAACCCCAGCACTTTGGAAAGCCGACGTAGGAAGATTACTTGAGGTCAGGAGTTTGAGACCAGCCTGTCCAACATGGTGAAATCCTTTCCCTACTAAAAATACAAAAATTAGCCAGGCATGGTGGTGCATGGCTGTAATCCCAGCTACTTGGGAGGCTGGGGTGGGAGAATCGTTTGAACCAGGAAGACTGAGGTTTCAGTGAGCTGAGATTGCATCACTGCACTCCAGCCTGGGGGACAGAGCAAGACTCTGAGACTCTGTCTCAAAAAAAAAAGAACAAAAAGGTGTTAACCTGGGAAACACATTGAGACCTAGCCTCTACATAATTTTTTTTTTTTAAATTAGTGGGGCATGGTGGTGCCCTCCTATACGGGAAGCTGAGGCTGGAGGATTGCTTGCAGCAGGAAGTCAGGGCTGCAGTGAGCCATTATTGTGCCACGGCACTCCAGCCTGGGCAACAGAGCAAGGTACGTTCTTGAAAAATAAATAAATAAATAAAGATGTTAATTTTGAGATGCCTATTAGTTATCCAAGTGGAAATATAAGAAGGTGATTGGAGAAGCCTGCTGTACAGGGGAGAGGTCAAAGGGGAGAGAAAAACAGACTCATCAGCACATGGGTGGTGTGTACAGTCATGTGTCTAGATGAGGTCACATAAATGTACACAACAAAGAAAAGAGAAGCAGAGAGAGCCCAGAACTGAAGACATGAAAGGGCACGACATCATTAAAAGGCTTCCCTCCTCCCCACGCCTCAAACTCTTGGAGTTTCTCTTGTTTTCAGAAATCTGCAAACAAGGGAAACAACGTTTCTCAGCCTCCTTTTGGATATTCGCAGGCACTGTGCATTTCCACCCGTTCACCTTTATTTCCTCCAAAGCATTCGTGGATCCTTAGCCCTTGGCTTTCCATACCTGTACCTATTTCCAGCAGTCGTTAAACTCAGTCAATTTGTCAGTTAACTCATTGTTAAAACACACACACAAAAGCAATTATGTAAACTAAAAGAGGTTTTATTTCCAACTCTAATTTATTTTTTAATCTCCTTTTCACTCCAAAATGTGTACAATGGTCTTTGTGCAGGTGAGAGACAAGAAAAAATCATTCCCAGTTAACATTTTCAGAAATATTCTGGGTGCTTGATATTTCTCTGTCACTACACTTTAATCTCATTTCAGGGAGTTGGTCCAAAATCCAATTCCTAGAACAAGTGTGCAGTGTTGTGGTGACTTTCAAACAGCTTGTTTTACATCAGGGAAAGGAAGATGAAGGTGGAGGAGAAGGTAAATGACTCCAGGTGGAAGATGGAATTATTAACTGAGAATATCTCTGAAGATTTTTTTTTTCTAAGACAGGGTCTTTCTCTGTCATCCAGGCTGGAGTGCAGTGGTGCCAGCTTGGCTCACTGCAGCCTCAACCTCACAGGCTCAAGCAATCCTCCCACCTCAGCCTCCTGAGTAGCTGGGACCAGAGGCATGTGCCATCACACCCAGCTAATTTTTGTATTTTTTGTAGAGATGGGGGTTTCACCACATTGGCTAGGCTGGTTCAGGCCATCCTCCCTTTTTGGCCTCCTAAAATGCTGAGATTATAAGCGTGAGCCACCTTGCCTGGCCTGAAGGTACCTTCTAATGAATTGACCTACAAGGTCATTTGATCCTAGAAAGAACATAGAAATTATGGTCTGAAACTGACTCACAAACTAAGACATTGCATCTCATCTTAAATGTCCATTAAACATATCACACAATGGCAAACTGTGGTCAGAATCAAGCCTAGAACTCTGCTCCAAAGTTCTAAACCCAAACGCCATATCTCCTCCCTACTGATGACCAGCCCAGGATGGACGTACTCAGCCTCCCACCTGGTCATGTGGCTCCCGCAGCTAATAGTAGGTCATCCACTTCTGAAGGGTCTTACCACTGTTTGTTTTCTCTTGCTCTTATCACTGGGGTGGATGGTATTAGATATGTTTCTTTTTAGCAAGTATGAGGTAAGCAGAGGTCAAACTCGTGTCAAACAGAGATGTAGAAAAGCAGATATAGTTACAGTGCAAACCCACCAGCCTAAAGTAAAAACAAAAGAATTCTTTCAGCGACACTTCAAAACCAATTGAAACCAAAGTGATGATCTCGGGGCCACTTTCCAGATAGAAGTCAAGCCCCGACCTTCATGCTTAAGGGCTCTTGTGTACTGAGCTGACAGAGGCAAACATTATCTCAAGCGACCACTTCATTTTTCCTCTCTCAAAGCCAGTCGTGGGTGCCATTCTAGTACCTCCTTCGGCAGGCAATTAAATTTGAGAGAGGTTGGAAACAAAACCCAGAAAACCCTATGAGATCCAGGCTTTAATCCGCTCTGCTGAATCTATTCCAGTCCCTTAGGTGGAAGGAGGTTGCACACTTCTTCAGAGCTACTATTTACTCAAGGCGAGAGAGCAATAAACAAGGTCAACTTCCCCAGTAGCTGGGACTACAGACATGTATACTATGCCCAGCTAATTTTTGTTTTTGTTTTTGTTTTGTTTTGTTTTGGGTTGTTTTTTTGTGTGTGTGAGTGTGGCAAGAGTCAAACTTGCTGCCCATGCTGGTCTCGAACTTTTGGACTCAAATGATTCTCCTTCCTCAGCCTCCCCAAGTGCTGGGATTACAGGGGTGAGCCACTGTGCCTGGTCTATTTTTTGTTTGAATCTTACTTAGTCCTTTATGTGATTAGTCAGGATGTTGAAGGAGCACTTAGTATCCCCTAATAATAATTCATGACACTTGTGTACTATTTTTATAGACTGCAAATCTATTATACCAGTCCCAGATTCAATGACATATATTTTAGATTTTTATTACAACAAATGCTTCAGGTATCAACTTGCATAACAAGAAAATAAAAGGCTTAGCTACTCGAAAAACAACAACCCATAATACAGTGGCTTAAATAACAGAGGCATATGTCCCCCTCATGTCACAGCCCAGAGTTGTTCTACTAAACATGATCACTAATGATCCAAGCCCTTCTAGATTGTTTTCCTGCAATTCTGGAGGATGTTATCTTCACCTGCGTGGTCAAAGCTGGTTATCAACTTATCAGTGTTCCAGTTCACAGGAAAAAGAGCAAGAAAAGTACATGTGTAATGTTTTAAGGACTGAGCCTGAGAGTTGCACACATCATTTCAAATTAACTTCCATTAATCAGAACTTAGTCACATGGCCCAAATCTACCTTCAGTGGCTCCTGGGACATGCACATTGGCCACAACCCCAGGCACAGCTCTATAGCTCAACAAATGTTAGTGGACTATTAGCCAAAGAAGACTTTGTGAAAAATATAGGACTTCAGGTAGGCATTGAGGGATGGCTAAGATCAGAAAAGAAAGCTAGAAAGAGTCATAATTATAAACAGTGAATTCCTGGCTTCTGCTTGGCTGTTACCCAAGATCTTATTTCTTAACATCAATCAGTGCATTCTTTTTAAACAAATTCTGAAAAAAAATGACAGAACATTGTCCCCAAGTCATATTGTAGACCTTTAAAATAATGTTACATAGGCACAGAACAATAATTTCCCTTGAAATAATCATGGATATATAAAGGAAATTTAACCATAGTTCAAGTGCTTATAACATAACATTAATATATAGAAATAAAGGTGTAAGACTTTTTCATTGGAACAATTTCTAAACAATGCTCTCTATGGAGTAAATACAATTTAGGTTACAAAATTAGCAACAACAAAAAAATCAACTAACAAATTTTTTTAATTCTTTCATTATTCTCATTGCACCCACATTCACCTGGCACACAAGACACCACCTCGGTGCACTGGTTTGCTGTTCCAGTATCATTTTGCACTACCTCTCCCCACTCTTTGTTTTTGTTGGGGCTCAGAAAATGATACCCCAATGTATGATGCTTTGGCAAGCTGAGAACTTTGAACTAAGGAGATTGGAAAGCCCAGAAGTAACGTCTCTGACCTTCTCCTGCCCTCCTGTCTCTCACCCCTCTTTTCCCTTCAGAGTGGGTCCTAGAAACTGGAACTCTTCTCTACCCCAAGCCAGCCACAAGACCTAGAAATAGGAATCTAAACTTTCCCTCCTTTCTGCGTAGGAGCTGGCCATAAACCAAGTCTCTGATTGTGGGTCATAACACCCTCATTCCAGAGGAGTCTTGCCCTCTACCCGGGAGGAAGGAATGCTGCTCAGAGAGGCCAGGAAGAATCTGAACAGACAGGCCTTGCTGGGTGTCCCCCTCCGTCTATGACATCAGGTCATTCCCTTTTGTCTAGTCATATTTCTATGGCTCTTTACTCTTCACTGAATCCAAGCATAAAAATGGACAGTCTTCCCTGGGTCTTTGGGGGTCGTCATTTCTGAAGTCTCCTGCGTCATGTAAAACTCTGATTAAATAAATCTGTTTTGCTTTTCTCTTGCTAACCTGTCTTTTGTCACAGGAGTGCTGGCTGTGCCCCTTAAAATGGGTGAGGGAAAGGATTGCACCATTCCGTTTCTATATTTCCCACCACCCAGCCATGCTTGTGATCAGCTTCCCCAAAAGCCCAAGCCCTCTCCTCCTCCCCAGGCCTACTATGCACTGTCTGATCCTACGGATACTCCTTCTCCTCGCTGCCCTCCTTGAGGCCTCAGCTGAAATGTCGCTTCTCCAGGAAGTTCCTCTGGAGTCTCATATGAATATGCTCCTTCCCTCCCCCACCCTATTTTTTTCTTTCTTAACACCCTGCTCTTTTTCTTCATGGGACATTTCACAATTTTCAATGATATATTCAGATATAGTTTAATGCTAATTTTCATCACTCAACTGTAGCAACAGGAAGGTCAACAGATCCACCTACCATGTTCTCCACCATAAACCCAGCCACAAAACAAAGCATGCAGCACATGCTTAAAGAAATGTCTGTTGAGTGAGGTTAAAAGTCATTTAAATTTAAAAGCAAATTTTAAACAAAATATTTAATGTTTAATTATTGAGACTAAATGAGCTGTGAGAAACCCAGCAAAAGGACTTACCTAAAATTTTATTATTGATTTGTTTATGCAAAAGGCATTAACCAGCCAGCCATAGTGGCTACATGCAGATCAAGGCAGACAGATCACTTGAGCTCAGGAGTTCAAGATCCAAGACCAGCCTGGGCAACAAAGTGAGACCCTGTCCCTTAAAAAGGAAAAAAATAAATTATTTTTAAAAATCAAGTACCGCCGGACACTGTGGCACAGGCCTGTAGTCCCAGCTACTTGGGAGGCTGAGGTGGGAGGATCACTTGAGCTCAGGAGTTCTGGGCTGTAGAGCGCTATGCTGATCGGGTGTCTGCACTAAGTTCAGCATCAATATCATGACCTCCCGGGAGCCGGGGAACACCAGGTTGCCTAAGGAGGGGTAAACCGGCCCAGGTCGGAAATGGAGCAGGTCAAAAGTCCCATGCTGATCAGTAGTGGGATCGCACCTGTGTATAGCCACTGCACTCCAGCCTGGGCAACATAGCGAGACCCCATCTCTAAAATAAATAAATAGATAAATAAATAAATAAATAAAATCAAATACCTATCACAGGTCTAATTCCTGTTCTCTAAAAGCAATGGTTTCTCATGAGATTCTCATTCTGTTTTTCTTTTTTTCTTTTTTTGACAGAGTCTCACTCTGTCACCTGGGCTGGAGTGTAGTGGCTCGATCTCGGCTCACTGCAACCTCTGCCTCCCAGGTTCAAGCAATTCTGTGCTTCAGCCTCCTAAGTAGCTGGGATTACAGAGGTATGCCACCATGTCTGGCTAATTTTTTGTATTTTTAGTGGAGATGGGGTTTCATCATATTGCCCAGGCTTCTCTTGAACCCCTGACTTCAAGCAATCCACCTGCCTCAGCCTCCCAAATTGATGGGATTGCAGGCATGAGACACGGTGCCTGTCCACGAGATTCTCTTTCAACACATGTATGTAACTTAAGCACACAATCCTATCCAGAGGACGTTTTTCTTTCTTTCTTGGTGTCTTTCATGCTGCAGGGGTGACGTGAGCAATTTCCTAATTGAAATGAAGATTTCAAGATAGATATGAAATTAAATATTACTCTCTATTGCTCTGGTGATTGGTTGACCACTCCTATTTTGGAAAATAATTGGAATCACATTAAGAGAATCTTGGTGTAAAGAATAAATTTTTGAGTTCCACAATGACAAAATTTACTGGAGGACATGGCCAGGGGTGAAAGAAAATCAGGTCACAACCTAGAGAAAGCTAAAACAGAAAGCCTAAGAGAAATCAAATGTGTCCCATGTGTATCTCTTCTGTCCCATTCTCGTTCATGTTTTATAAGGATTATTTCGATAATTGGGAAAAATAAGTAGGAAATGTTTCAGTGCCCTCAGTGATTATGGGAGGTTAAACTACTCACAACCAACAGTGTGAATGGGCTGGGCAGGGTGGCTCACACCTGTGATCTCAGCACTTAGGGATGCAAGGCCAGAGGACCCCTTGAGTCCAGGAGCTCAAGAGCAGCCTAGGCAACATAGTAAGACCCCGTCTCGGCAAAAAAATAAAAATTGTTATTTAATTAGCCCAATGTGGTGGCACTTGCCTATAATCCTAGCTACTTGGGAAACTGAGGCGGGAGGATCACTTGAGCCCAGGAGTTTGAGAGTACATTGCACTATGATTGTGCCACTGTACTCCAGCCTACGTGACAGACTGAGACCCTGTCTCAATGAAAATAATAATGAAATGCTAACAGAATAGAAATGGATCAAATGCCATGATGGAGAGATTCTGGGCAAAATCAACCGTTCAAGACTTGGGTTTCTGCAACACCTTTTGCAAGACTGATCTCATTCATAGATATTCATTTATTAATCTCTTTTTTCATCAATTCCTTTATTCATGGATTCATTCAACAACTATTGTATTTTTTCCTAAATTCTATTTTTTCTGAGGAATAGAACAAAATATATTTGTCTTTTCTAATGGAAATGACTTTCTTAAAAACTTGGACATCATGGTTTCAAAAAAAAAACTCAGCCTTACTGCCACTGTCCTTCTTCAAGTAAATCTCCATTCACCCCAGCTAAGCCCTGAGTCTCTCCTTTAGGACTGTCTCTCAAAGGAGACCAGTTGTACCCAGGCCTTGGGAAGTAGAATATTTAACTCAATTATGTCTGTTTGACCAGAGATAAGAAATCTCTGGCTTCTTGCATTAAAAGGTAAACCCTGCAGGCATTCAACTCCTGGGGCCCAAGGTGCTCGCAGGTGGAATTCACAGGCAACCTCCCATAATGGATCCAGAATGCTGGTTTTTGTCTTAAGGATTCTGTTTGTCAACTCTCTTGGAGGAACTCATAATCTCTATTTACAGGAGCCTTTGCCCAGCATTTATTTGCAAGACTGCAGGACAAACAAAACATCACACGAGAAAAGAAGGGAGGTTAAGGAAAAGAAAGCTCCTCATATTATCTCTCAGGGTCTGCCCCATTTTGACAAAAGGTTGCATCCTCCTACCTGTCTCCTACAGTCAGAGGCAAACACAAGCTCTGTTCTAACACAGGGATTGGGTTTAGATAGCAGATCTAATCTGAGCTGTGTCTGCCTTTAGGGCAGCTTAGAAAAAATACCTGGTGAGTTGTTAAATTTTTGACATTTTTACTACTAACTCTGCTATTGACTAAACAAGGAGTAATTACTGTAGCTACTTCCAGTATAAATTGTTAAAAATCATCCAATCAGCCAGTTGCAGCTATCATGGTGAGGGGTGGAGCTGTAAGCTTTAAATTAATACATGCCATTCTGAAAATTAAAAATCACCTCAGAGAAAATAGCAAAGATTTAACAAGTCATAACCTTTCCTCCAAGGGAATGAACTGAAGATAGAGTAAATAATCTAATGCTTTGTGCCAAGTCACACAGAACCCAAATCTTTGTTCTAGAAGAGAACATATATATTATTGTTTTCAAGTGCTCATTTTATAAACAAATACACTGATGATCAAAGAGAAAAAAATAAGCTGGGCATGGTAGCTGCAACCCCAGCATTTTGGGAGGCAGAGGTGGGGAGGATCCCCTAAGCTCAGGAATTTAAGACCAGCCTGGGCAACACAATGAGACCCTTAATCTACAAAAATATATTTATATATTAGCCAGGTATGGTGGCACACACCTGTAGTCCCAGCTACTTGGGAGGCTGAGATGGAAGAATGGCTTGGGCCCAGGAGTTCAAGGCTGCAGTGAGCAGTGAGCTATGCCAGCGTGGGTGACAGAGTGAGATCCCATCGGAAGAAAGAAAGAAAAAAAGAAAGAAAGAAAGAAAGAGAGAAAAAAAAAGAAAGAAAGAGAGAGAGAGAGAAAAAGAAAGAAAGAAAGAAAGAAAGAAAGAAAGAAAGAAAGAAAGAAAGAAAGAAAAAGAAAGAGAAAGACAGAGAGAAAGGGAGGGAGGGAGGAAGGATGGAAGGGAGGAAAGGAAGAAGGGAGGAACAGAGGAAGGGAAGAAGGAAGGGAAGAAGGAGGAAAGAAAGAGGAAAAGAAAAGAAAGAAAGAAAAAGAAATGCAACATGCCATACACAGTAGGTGAGTCGGTTTCCTGGCTCCTTCCTAGGGGCTGTGAATGATCATGACCTTAACTTAAGATCAGAGCGTGATTCTAGTACATTCAATAGTCTAGAGACCATGACACACAACACTGGAAATCAGGACTGTCCCAGAAATCCTAGGTCACCAAAATTAGACCACACTCTGCTATTTGGTAACTGGGAGATGAGCCTGAAGCAGAAATCACCTTGAGGAATCTCGTTCTCTCCCTGAACAGGCAGGATGGCACCCTGTGCTGGGTTTCTCATCCTGTGCCACACCTGACTCTTGTTCTAGTTCCTCAGCTACGCTGCCATCCAAAATCTCACCTTCGTTCAGAGCCAATGAGTCTTCTTGGATTTTCTCCTGTGGTCACAGTTTTCATCCCAAACCTTTCCAGACGAAGCAGTTAGCCGTTTTCTAACTGCAGGATTACAAAGGTCCTTTCAGTGTTTCTGTTAATGTCTGTCTTATTATTGAACCCATTTCCCCAAGAACAAGGATTTTAAAAATGCTATTAGCAGGGAAGACACTGCTGCTCATCTGAGTCTATAAACTCCACTTACCACTTCGGATGCTTGACGCAGAGAAGACAGTGTTTTCCATCATTATAACTCTAGTGCTTTGCAGCATTTTCACCTGATTCCCACACAGCATTCATAAAAAGGTCTACACATTTCGTTAGCTCACTGGCTATCTACATACCTCGGTATCTTCTGTGAAAGGCATCTCATTTCTATATTTTGCATTTTTATTTCTGGATGTGGTAATAGGTACAAGATGTGGTGATAGGTCATATCAACGTACAAAAACTGGATAAGAATTGGATGTTCACTTTAGGCATATCTAGTTTGAAATAAACTACTTAATTTTACAAGGAAGAAGAGGGGATAAAAGGTTACAGTATTTTGGACCAATGAACACATCATATTACCAGGTAGTCTTGAATGCGTGTTCCCTTGTGTTTCTTGGGTTGACATGTTTTTGTTTAAATTATGGAATGTATCTATTACACGCTTATGTCATCAATTCCTCAGAGGACCAGTACAGATTTCTGTAACTACTGGGGGAGAGTGCAAGGGACTTAAATAATGCACTGGTGCAGCCTCTCCCCTTAAGAGTGCCCCAAGGAACACTGGCAAACAGAGGGGCCCCTTAGTCAAATAACTTGGGAAATAACTAGATTAAATAAAATAAATAGATTCTGTAACTATTCCAAGAGCCTTACTATATTAAGGTCATTATGAATCACCACGAAGTAGCTCCATGTGCACCATGTCTCCAACTTTGTTGGTCATGGGTTTGTTTTTTAAGGAGTATCCTGGGACTAATACTCTTCAGATTGAAAGTCATCATGATGATAACCACGTCTGAGCTCTTATTCTCACCAGGCATGCACAGAACACTTCACATTGTATCTCATTTAACCTCTCCAGTGACCCTCAGCCATAGGTCCTACCAGATCCCCAATTTACAGAAGAGCAAACAGAGGCTTGGGGTAGCTAAATAACAAGTCTAAAGTCACACAGCCAGCAAGTCACAGAATCACAATTCAAGTCATTTTGACTCCAGAATTTCATACTTTTGACTCTTGACTACCCTATTATACTACTGTATATAGTATATATATATCCTCACTAATCAAATCAGAAAAATAACCCATGCTTTTGCCAATTCTGCCTGAGCTTGGATGAGAACAATTGCTTTGGGAGAGAAAGAGAGGGGAAAAGAGGGCAAAGGAGAGATGAAGTTGAGAAGGAAGCACTGTTTGGCTTAGATTAGAACAAAGTGATTAAGGCAGTCATTACTGCTATTTTGAGGGAGTAGAAGCCTGCACAGAACAATTCCCCATTGACAGGATGGGAAAAAGAATAGGTCTCTGTTTTTGACAGGTACCTACTAAATTAGTCTTTTTTCCAAGAAGGTGCAAAAGGAAAGTAAGAAGGTTGTTTATTTTGTGCAAATATTTCACATTGCCAAGGTGACCAGAGAGACTTCCCAGCCACAAAACTAGTACAAACCACAAGATACCAAGGGAAACAAATGTAGCCCAAAAGGTAGATTTCAAAGTGAAACTAAAATGTTTCAAAAGTACACTAGAAAGGGGGGAAGGCTATATAGCACAGATAAAAAAGAATGTCATTTTTTAAAAAAATTTTTAACTTCAAATGAAGCCAAAGTTTCTTCTATAATCCTTATTAACTATAGGGCCAATCCCTTGACTACAAACCCAGGGATGAAATTGTCGACAAAACAGAGAGGGGAAAAAAACTGCCTAGTACAATTTAATTGACTTTCCTGGAGGGACAACCTGAAACCAACCAACATTTCCATACTCTGTGAGGGAATCTGAATCTCGCATGCCCAGTAGAAAAAAATAAAAAGGCGAATAAGTTTTCTTCTGCTGCATTTTAATATCACTGGAGTTGCTTTAAAGCTTTGGAAGTCTCTTCAGGAAGCCAGGAGCATTCAGAAATTTTAAAAGAGAGAGTGCTTCCCCTGTCCCTCTTTTTCTTTTTTTCAGCTATTTAAATTAATTCTATCGCTCACTCAAAGTTCAGGATTGCTGGCCTAGAAAGTAAATTGAGTTTGCCTGTCCTTTAAAGGACTGGGAGAGACAAGGAAAAAGGCAGCCACCCAAGGCTGAAGCCCCAAGGATCCTGGAGCGGCATTGCGGCCCCCACCCACCTCCCACTTTGCTACTGTCTGATGGAGGGAAGGTGCCTCCTGTCCTCCTGCCTGCTGCAGGCTCCTGAAGGTCTAACCAGGCCAAGAGTCATCTGTGATCTGAGCAGAAGTACCTACAAGGGATTTTTCTGCCTACTGATTTGGTAGTAAAAGCCCATTTTACTTTTCATCACTGCCTTGGAGTCAGCATTTTAGAGAAACCAGAGAAAAACCAAACTTTTTAACTGTTCGCATTCACAAAAACCAAGAAAAGCTGACTCCAGAGTGACAGTGTCCCAGGGGCAGGCTATCAGCTGGCTGTACCTGGTGAATCACAGCTTGGTGCTGGCTAAATTAGACAGCCTGATGGTGGACTTGGGAGGCTGGGGAAGTGGGTGCTGGGGAGTCCAGAAAACTCTGCATGCTCTATCTGATCACATATTTATTACAGGGTCAATTTGGTGAAGCCTGAGATATGTTAGTTCAAATCAGCAATTAAACCTATTTTCAAAGAGGCCCAAGCTTCCAACTCTTTAAACCTTTGCCTCTAAGTATAGGCTTCCAAAAACTCACCTAAGCTATGACAGCATCAGGAAGGCAATATCTCTTTCTGGTCCTATGTCCCCAAGCCTTTGCTGGGACAGAATTAAAAAGATAAGTTAGATAAAACCAGCTTAGGGGTTTTTTCAGCTATGCCCACTGTGTTGGCAAACACCCCCTCAGGCGTCCAACTAATATTCACTGCTACTTCAGGAAAGGCACTATGCTGGGTACTAAGCATGAAGCAAAACCCCACAAATTCTGCAGTCCCTGGAGCTTACAATATAATCAAGAATTTAGAGAGGGGCCTAATGGGAAGAAAGGACTCTCCATGGACATATGAAACCTGGATGCAGAAACTCACGAAAAGATTAGATCATGAATACTGGGGTTTCAGAATGATATAGATGATTTTTGAAGGTTACAGATTTTTCCATTCAAGTGTTCAAGTACAAAGTAAGCCCAAAGCTGAAAATCTAAGAAGATCATAATCTGTCAAAAAAAAAATGTGTCTCTTCTTTTTCTTTTCAGTGTTTCAGACATCTGATCAAAGGGAACAAAAGAAGAAGGTGAGAAATCATCACGAAGACTCTAGAAATTGACTCAAAAAACTTGGGTTGCTTTCTTGAAACAGCCCAATTTCATAATCGTTCTTATAAAAACTCACTTCCTTTCACGTCTGAATCCATAAAGTGATCGCAAATTACCCTTGGCACCACGTCCCTCACTAGGATGTCGGCAGAATTAATGAGATAATGTCTACACAATGCTTTGAGCTCATTGGAAGGTGTCACAGAAGCTAAGTGAGAAATACTATTATCATTGAAGCTCATCTAATCCAGTGAGCTTCAGTGGAGCCGTTAAGTACCTCCCTCCTCTGTTCAAATCTTTTTCTCCCTAACTTTTAAAGGTTGGCATGACTGATTCATCTAACATTACTGAAAGCAACCAACAAAATGGAAAAGAAAAGCTTAATGCAAATCCTTCTATGTTTCTGCACACGAGTTTATGCTGAGCAAAGTGTACAACCTACTTCCTGCCCTCCCTGCTGCTCAGGGCCCTATCTGGTTATGTGGCTGTAACTTATCCTCACTCATACAAAAATTATGCATTTTCCACTCTGAGTCAGAACATTTTGGTCTCCAAATGTACTGACAAAAATATATTGACTCAAGCCATTTTATGTTTGGGATGTTTTCCCTGTGAGCACACGTTTTATCTCTTTTGCTCTGTGTCCGTTCAGAAATGAAGCACTTCATTTGCATTTAATTGATTTGTACGTATTTGAATATTGATTGCTTCATTAGGGATGTGGTTATTTTCACCTTGCGTAACAGTTATAATGGATTACCAATTAATTATAAGATCCTTGGAAGCAGGATTGATTTAGGACTTTCCCTTGATCTTGATTTTTTTCTGCTTTTTTTTTCTGAGACAGGGTCTTGCTCTGTCACCTAGGCTGGAATGCATTGGTGTAATCACAGCTCACTGAAGCCTTGATCTCACAGTCTCAGGTGATTCTCCCGCCTCAGCCTCCTAAGTAGCTGGGATTACAGGTGTGCACCACCACAACAGGCTTTTTTTTAGAGACAGTGTTTTACTCTGTTTCCCAGGCTGGTTTCAAACTCCTGAATTCAAGTGATCCTCCTGCCTTGGCCCCTCAAAGTGCTGAGATTACAAGTGTGAGCCACTGTGCCCTGATTTTTGGTTTATCATTTGTGTCTGTCTATTTTATTGTATTCTTCTTAAAAGATCTCTTTCTTTTTGGAGATTTAGGTCTGGGATGATGAGACTAACCAGTGATGCTTTTTGGAGGTACATGAGCTCCTGGTATCAACCCTAGGGTTACAGTGGGCACCAGGGAGGGCACCAGGTTTGTCCTTTATGTCACCTCTCTCTGTGTTGCAAATTCACACATTTTACACAGGAGGTGAATGCTGCTCCAGGAGGGTTTTACAAGTTGAGGATGTGGAAAATACCCACATCCTATAACAATTACTGACCAAATGAACTCTTCAACTGAGTCAACCGTTCAACAGAAAAACAGCAAAAAGTCCAGCAGGATAGAATATGCTTAAATATTCAGTAAAACACTTCAAAGGAATAACCGTACCATCCTTCAAGGCAGAGACACTGCCATTCATACCTTCAGTGCATCGTGGGCTGCTCTTCTCCCTGGAAATGGCCATGACCTGCATTAAATCATGCATGACCTCTATACCCTCCAGACTAGAGGTAAGAGTTCAACCAGACCTAGAGTCATACCAGCTCCACATCGTAAATAACAACAGCAGCATTCATTGATCTCACCCCACTGTTGACCGGCAACAAAAATAAAAATCATGCAATACTCCTGACCACATGGCCCTCCTCAGGGTGTTTTCTGATTTTTATTAATCCTCCCCCTGCCCTTACTTCCAGCATAAACTCTTTCAAGCTCAGACTGGTAGAGTCTCAATTTTACTCATTATTTCTTAGCTCCAAAGAACATGCCCTCATTCACTCCTTTTATTTATTCCCTTTGGAAGAGCTAGCTCAAATATTCTAAGCAGCCTTCTCTGATCACTCCACAGGGACTGCTTCTGTCTTCTAGAGAATATCTGGGAGTCATCCATCACTTGGCACTTAGGATAGACTTATTCTCCTACTAAGTACGCTATTTATTCACTCAATTGCTGTATACTGAAATGCATAGCAGGTGGCAGGCCTTGTGAGGTGCTGGCAATACAAAGACACATCAACATATACTCGGTCTTTGAGTCTGTAGATGATGTAGCTCCTCAGTCTGAAAACTCCTCGGGGCTAGAAGTCTCTGATTATTTTTTGTTCCCCTTACCCAGGTAAGAAGGCATGCTAGTCAATAACTGGTGATTCAAATAGGCAATCAGAAAATCCCAAGAAAACTTTCCCAAGTGCTGATTCATGAAACCACCTCATTTTTACTCTAAAATAATCACATACTCCATGATTTTGTTCTCTGGGTGAGACTAATACAGGTCGATTGCTTTAGGCGTTTTCTAACTGCTGTTTACCTGCTCTCTAATTTAGGAATTTTGGAGGGGATTGGAAGGGGTGTGGGAGGGTGGGGAACTGATGATGCATTTACATAACAAAATATGTTTATAGTAAGAAATTCTAGTCATTCAAAATATGTTTATAGTAAGAGATTCCAGTCATTCAAAATTCAATAGAAACCAAAATAAATTTGCAAGAATGAGGGGCAGTTATTCACCTTCCTCTTACCTCCAGCCAATGACTAGGTCATTCGGAATGTCTTTAGACTCCATCCTTTTTTTCCACCAGAGAGTCCATTAGCTAAGCAAGTTATTTACCTCTAACTGAAGCCCTTAGGGAGCACAAAAGAGGGAAGTTGGTCATTGCCCCTAAGACGACAGAGCAAAAGGCATATGTTTTCCTGAGGAGCCAGGATGGCTCTGCCGCTGGGTAATTCATCCCAGGAACTCTGGTATTTATCTTCTCCACAGTCCCAGACAAAGGAGGTCCAGGCATGGCAAAGTGACACGCCCCGAATGCCTTTGTCTCAGAGACCTTCCTTTCCCTATTCTTGCCCACTCCCAAACTCTTCCTATACCCTCCTGGCACACCTTACACACCCAGGAGAACCAAACAGGGGACCCATGCCCATAGTTTCCAAACAAATTTATTCCTGCCAAAGCAGATTTCCATCAGATAGTCTCATCAAGATAAACAGAATAAGAAAACAGGCGTAGAAAGGATGCCAGGGGTGAGAGCCCAGGGGCCAGGAAGAAGGAAACAGCGAAGATGCTGAGAATAATTTCAATTGTGACTTAACGGCATAACAATCTTACAGAGAGTCAATATTTGTTCATCGGGTTTGATTCAGAGCAAAAAAATTCAAATAAAATAAAATACATGGTTTCCTTTCCCATGGCGTTTATTGATAAGAGTCAGTTTATCTGTACTCAGCTTCCTGATAGGAAATCTAACACATCGATTATTCTGTGGCAACACATCCTGCTGATGCTCAATTCTACTATTCTACTATCTTCATTTACAGGTAAAAGGAAGAAAGAAGACAAAGAAAAAATAGCATTTATGAAGCAGATTTTTTTTCTTTCATTTTGTTGTTGTTGTCGGTGCTGTGTTGTGTTGTGTTGTGTTTGAGTCAGGGTCTCGCTCTGTTACCCAGGTTTTGGTGCTGTCAGCTCACTGCAGCCTCCACCTCCCGGGCTCAGGTGATCCTCCCACCTCAGCTTTCCAAGTAGCTGGGACCACAGGCATTCATCACCATCCACACCTGGCTGACATTTTTTATTTTTTTTGCAGAGATAAGGTCTCATTATATCGCCCAGATTGGTCTCGAACTGCTGGCCTCAAGCAGTCTTCCTGCCTCAGCTTCCAGAAGTGCTGGGATTGCAGGCATGAGTCATATTGCCCGGCCAATTATTTTCAAGTTGGGTTTTTGCAGGCAGTTTTATCTGAAAGCTCATATAGGGGGGATAGCAATTAGAAAGACTTGGGTAGAGTCAGAAGGACCCAAGTTTCAACCCAGCTCTGCAATTTACTAGCCATATGACCACGAAAACTACTTCTGTATTCTAAACCTTAATCTAAAACTTTTACTGGGGTTAAATATTTGTGATAAATATCATTAAACAGTGTATGTACAATAGTGTAATGCATATAAAAGACACATACAACCCCTAAATCCGAACCTTACATGAACTTCCTTGAGACTGATAGTTGAATAGAACCTGCCCTAGGTTTACCACGAGAAGCCCTAAAGGAAGTCAGCTATATCAGAATAATTCCTTAGAACTTCAAAGTTCCATCAAAAACTTGATTTTTAATCCTCTTTCTCCTCATTGTGCTCCGTCTGCCCATGAAAGACAAAGGAAGGATCCATGCATTTATTTCATGTCTAGGTGGGGTCTAGACCTTCAGAAGAATTTGGGTGCTTAAGGTCTAACTATTCACAAATGACGGACTTATTTTCCCATAGCACTTCTGAATAGGGATACCATGTAAAAAGAAATAAACTTGTGTATGAAGTTTCTTGAGCTTTCTTAATGAATTAATAATTAAATAGATGGATTACTTATTTTCAACACCACGATAAATTAGATATGGGAAGTAATGCATATGTCAGCTTTGTTTCTTTTAATTGACAAAGTAATTTGTTACTTATCAAATGTAAAGGTCACAAAAGAAATGTATTAATTTGTAGCCAGTATCTGGAACATACAGATTAATTAGAATACAGTATCAACCAACTCCCCACATGAAAAGACAGAGCTCATCCGCCACTTTCTCCACCATCCCTAGTTCCAGCTGCAATTATTATTTAATTCTTCCATTTCCCTTTCTGACATTGTGATGTTGTTACTTTTCTTCTTCTATGTTATTTCATGCTGGTAAGAGAGGTTTAATACATAATTAAGACATTATTTTATGTCAATTTCATTTAAAAAATGCATCAAAATGAATTATCTTACATTGCTTCAAAGTATTTAAAGGCACTGTGGTTGTGACCCGTAGGTACATGACTTTTTTACCTCTCATATAAGCGTGCTCTAAAAGACCATTCTAATCCTTAAAAAGAAAATCTTCAGCATGGTCTATAGCAGTGCTATCCAATGGAAATATAATGTGAGCTTTATATGCAATTTTTAATTTTCTAATAGCCACATGAATAAAGCAAACTAGTAAAATTAATGTCAGTCATATACTTTAAGCTAATATATCTAAAATATTATTTCAATGTGTGGCCCATATAAAAGATTATCAAGATATTTTACATTCTTTTCCATACTAGTCTTCAAATTGAATATGTGTGTTACACTTGCAGCATATATAAATTCAGAAGCTAAATTTCCAATGGTTAAAATAAAATATAGCCCTGCCAAAATAAAAAGGGTGTGTTTATCATAAAAATATTTTACACTGCCCTAGGTTTGAAATCGAAATTTAAATTCATTAAAATCAAATGCAATGAAAAGGTCAGTTTCTCAATCACACTCAACACTTTTCAAGTCCTCAAATGCCACGTGGCTACTGGTACCATATTGGACAGCACAAGTCTGGAAGTTGAAGCCATTCCAACCGGTGAAGCACAGCGCAATACCGTCGGTCTTGTCTTAGAAATGTTTACAAGCTGAGCATGGTGGATCACACCTGTAATCCCAGCACTTTGGGAGGCCAAGGCAGGTGGATCATGTGAGTTTGGGAGTGCGAGACCAGCCTGACCTACATGAAGAAACCCTGTCTCTACTAAAACTGCAAAAGTAGCGGGGCACTGTGGTGCATGCCTGTAATCCCAGCTACTCAGGAAGCTGAGACAGGAGAATCGCTTGAACACGGGAGGCAGAGGTTGCAGTGAGCTGAGATGGTGCCATTGCACATTGTATTCCAGCCTGGGCAACAGGAGCGAGACTCCATCTCAAAAAAAAGAGAAAAAGAAAAAGAAAAAAATGTTTATGAAGTAGAGTCCTGAGAAGATGAGAATGTTTGTTAGGTATCTGAAATGTGTCAGGTACCTGGCCCACATCAATTATAACTGCAGAATGCAAACTCTCTGAGGGTAGGCACTTCACCTGTTTTGTTCATTATTAGCATCTTAGTGTTAGAATGTTGCTGGCACACCGTAAGCATGGAATGAATATTTATGGATAAGAAAATTTGTTGAATTTCCCGTAATTATTTAGCAACTTTATGAGTTAAAAGGGCTCAGATAAGCTAAGTACCTTACCCAGGACTACACAGCTAATAGTGACAGAGTCATGATTCAATCTCAGAATTGTGTGACTCCAAAATCAATGCTCTCTTTACACCACACTACAATCAAATGTCAACAAAAATTTAGTCTTACTTTGGAATTAATCATATAATTTATTGATAATAGATGAGCCACTCTGCATATATATATTTATGCTTGTATTAAAATTAGTTTTCATTCTCCAGATACATACCAACTTATGCAGAGAGCATGAGAGAGGCAGTTGGAATGGGTGTTGGGTGGAGCAAGAAAGTCAGTCTTACTCTGAACGTCAGTTGAAAGCAGGATGTGTAACAGAGAGTTGAAATACAGGAGATTTTGCTCAATCTCAGAGGAATCTGTTCCAGTATATGTTTTTGGAATTTGTTCACAATGCTGACAGATGTTACTTTGCCAGTCAAAAATCAGCTATTTCTGTCCTGAATAAGCAGAAGGAAAATAAGGACACAAACCACCTTCTTACTTCCTACTTCCCTTTATCTTGCCACTCCACTCTAGCCTCAATCTCTGGCTTACATCCCTTTACCTTTGCATTTGTACCTATTCATCTCTCACTAGGTGATTTCTCCTTCCTCCTCCTTGCCAGTCAATAGATCAGAGTTCACAGTTTGTATAATTATTGGCAAGCTTGAGAAAGTCATGTAACCTCTCAAACAGCTTTTTCATCTGTAAAATGGGAGTAATACCTCTCTTATCTAACTCTCAGGTGGCCATCAATTACACAATGGATGCATAATTGTTTACTATAGGAAGATTAGCTATTAGTGTTATCACCAAATTTAACTTAAGCTTCAACTGGCATGTCTTTTTATTATTATCATGTGTTTTGTGTGTGTGTGTGTGTGTGTGTTTGTTTGTTTGTTTTTGTTTTTGTTCTGAGACAGAGTCTCAATCCAGGCTAGATTACAGTGGCACAATTATGGCTCACTACAGGCTCAAACTTGGGTTCAAGAGATCTCCTGTCAACTGACATTTCTTGAGAGCCTATTGTTTTGCAAGCACTTTCAGGGACTTTCATTCCCTTCACCCGTAACCACCCCAACCTTAGCACAGTGTCTCTTCTTCCGTAAAGACATTTACATCTGCCTAGTAATTTTTTTTGTCATCATTCAGAGAATTGACTACCTTGACCAATGACTTTTAAATGCCAGTACACTAATGAATGTCAAGTTATGAAAAAGTTTGCCAAGGGCCAAGATGAAATAATAATAAAACAACAATGTAGGAGGATCACCTGAGGTCGGGAGTTCAAGACCAGTCTGACCAACATGGAGAAACTCCCGTTTCTACTAAAAATAGAAAATCGGCCAGGTATAGTGGCATGCGCCTGTAATCCCAGCTACTCAGGAAGGCTGAAGCAGGAGAATTGCTTGAATCCGGGAGGTGGAGGTTGAGTGAGCCAAGATAGAGCCATTGTACTCCAGCCTGGGCAACAAGAGCTAAACTCTATCTCAAAAAAAAAAAAAAAAAAAAAAGACAATGATGATGATGATGATAGGCTTTTGTTTTGTTTTAGTTAATGCCTTTTTTTTTGTTAAAATGAAAAAATGGCAATATTATGTTTACCTCCTCAATTCAAAAAATTATGTTAGGTCCATGAACTTCACAGTTCTCTAAGCATCAGCCAACCTTCTCTCATGTCAATGAGTTGAGAATAGTGTTGTGCTGAGTGGTCATTTAGCCAATTCCCTGCCAGAACATTTCATTGACTTCCCATTGTTATTGCACTAAGATCAGGCTTAACACACTCTGCAAGCAGCTTCTGGTCCAGCTTCTGCCTCCCCTGTCTCCTTCCCTCCTGCCTGGTCTCCCACCCCCATCTGAGCTCTGGCCACGTGGCTGTCCTTTCCTCCCTTGACTGCTCAGAAATTCTGTCAGTTCAGAGCCTTTTCCTGTGCCATGGAGTCTGTCTGGAGCACCCTCTCCTTGTCCTCATCTCTCATCCTACCCACTTCCCTTGGCTAATGTTGACTCCACCTTCAGGGCCAGCTTGAATGGCACTCTCTGCTTCCCAGTGACAGTCTAAGATTCCCCTATAGACTTTTCCCCTATTTCTCAGATGAGGACAATGCCGTATACAGAGAGAAGCTAAAGGTTTCCCCAAAGTTAGTGACAGAGAGAGGACTAAAACCCAGATTTCCTGATATGAAATAAAAAGCTCTTTACAGAATGTCTATGCCCGAATAAGGTGTTTATATTGGTGGAGGGGTTGTGGGGTGGGATGTGATATGGGAATAAGACAGGTTTAGAAATGGGAATCCTCCAAGTCAGAGCTCTCCCTCGTGTCTCACAAGCAGCACAACCTCTTGGACCTCCAGTCACTCTGTCTGCAGGGTCTTTGTTCAACCCCTACTGCCTCTCAAGAATGGGGACAGCTGGGAAGTCACAGACTCTGGGGAACATTCCTAACAACACCCTCCTGCCTTCCTGGCTGTTTACAGCTCTTAACCTAAAGGATGGGAAGGGCCATTTTTGATAATGAATGTTGTGTTAGGAAAATCCTCCCAGCATGTAAACTAATGATCAGCTAATGATACGCCAAACCTGAGGCTTAGTGTCCTGAAGCCAGGAGGGGATTCGCTTCAGTGGTTTTCAGAAGTTTGCTATCAAAGAAACAAAACAGGCCCTTGAAGGCCTTTCCTTCAGACACTCTTCTATAGGAAATAATAACACCATGCCCAGCTTCTAGGGAAAACCCAAAACAAAACTCCTTCCCCAGCGACCACCCCAATCTCTGACGGGGCTTGCTCTAAGATGAACCTGAGGAGGGAAGTCACTTGGACTCAGAAGTAAGTAGCATGACTCATTGGTTTATGAAACTGGAATAAACAGAGGGAAGCAAGTGCCTGAAGAAACAATAGGAAATATGAAGGGTTTGTCTTCTGAGGAGCTGGAGAAGGTGTTCTCATTTGGCAGCTGTGGAATCCTGGGGCCAGGAGGGCATTGTTTTCCCGGAGTGCATGCTTTCCAGGGACTTGGCATGACATCACACGCCCCCAGGTTCTGCTCTGCTGGGGGAGGCCCCTGCATTTCTCCATCTTTCCTCCAGTGAAACATAATGATAACTATGAAAATGGCAAGAAGAAAGGCCAAAGAAAAACCAGGTTGACCAGATTTGGAGTCATTTATCCAGGGTTAAAGTAGAGAGAAATCTAACACCAAAATGGCATCAGAGGGGCCAGCCTTTCCATTAACTGTGCAATGCTGCCTTCACAAATGGTAACAAAATTCAATGAGGATGAGAGGTTAATGGTTATGGTGGTGAACAGAGGAAAAACAAAAACAGGAAAAAAAAAGTGGAGGTTGTGAAAACAGGCCACTGATGGAGTAATTACATAGAATTTTACTACTAGTAAAAATTAGGAATGTCAGTAGAGAGAATAAAGTAGTTTAATTAGAAGTTAGAGGTAGCCCCACTTGTCCACCAAAAAAGAATAGCCACATTGGGGTGATAAACCCTTTGAACTGTGTCTAAGTACCAGTACTGTTTACCTTGAGGAAGGAAACTGTCAGTTGTGTTTGTTCACAATGAGCTAACCACAGTGTGTCTGATGGATTTGGGACTAGTAAAAGAGGGGCACGTCAAGTGTAGGAAGCCAGAGGTTTATCATGGGATTAGATTTAGAAAGACAAAAGTCATCAGGAGGCTAGTTGGCAGTCATTGTTTGCTATGAAACTCTAGGCATGGAGTTGTTTTTCTTGAGGGTTAGCCCCACATCATAAGGGGAGCCAAATGCCCCTAAAATAATATAATAGAATAGTAGAATAATAATTCTATTAGTCATCATTTTTAAGAAATGTAGATTTCCCCACCCCAATATTTTAGTTGGTGATTTATTTCCCATCGCAACAAATCTTACTTATTATTAATGAGAGTATCATCAAAACTGCATGTTCATACAGTTATTAGTAATCAGTGTCAAGAACATTCCATTTAATCCAGGACTTTCATTTAAAATATTTTAAACGTTGATCAGACGTGGTTTTTTCAAAGCATACCCTTTTGGTTCCAGAAAGCAAATGTAAAGTAAAGCAAATATACGGGCAATGGGATAAAACAAAGAACGCTCTCTTTGTTATAAAAATGTGTGGACTCAAGAGCCTGTACAGTTCTTTCCAGAACTTTCCATGACACAAGCATATGCAATTTGAAAAATGAAGAGTTTCATTTCAGGTTAAACACACTTGAATCACTGGTGAGTATTGCAACAACAACAACAACAACAACAACAACAACAACAAACATAATTCAAGGAAAAGGTAGAAATGTTTTGCTCATTTAAAAAATTTTTTCCTACTAACCTGTGAATCAAATCTTATGATTCAAAAGAGTTCAGTGGCTTCAAAGCTGCTGACAAACTGACAAAGTATATCAGATGCAAGACTTATTCTACTCTAAGAAAATGCTTGGACGTAGATACTGTGTTTTTCTGGGTGCTACAAACTGGTGGCCTCCTACTTCACCTTGTTAGTAAGCAAGACAAGTTACTACTATTTTTTGAAAAACAGATTATTAAATATTCTGTTGGACAGCTTTGTTATGCTTGAGATCTGTTTTATTCAACTGATTTTTTTTTTAGCACTGCCCTCTTTCTATAAGGATAAAAATATCATGCTTTCCTCTGCTAAGATTCCCACACAGATTCTTTTGCTCTATTGAAACTGTGTCTTTAACTTTTTTTTTTAGATGAAGTATTGCTCTTGTTGCCCAGGCTGGAGTGCAATGGCACGATCTCGGCTCACTGCAACCTCCACCTCCTGGGTTCAAGCGATTCACCTGCCTCAGCTCCCAGAGTAGCTGGGATTACAGGCATGAGCCACCATGCCCAGCTAATTTTTGTGTTTTTAGTAGAGACAGGGTTTCACCATATCGGCCAGGCTGGTCTTGAACTCCTGACCTTGTGATCCTCCTGCCTCGGCCTCCCAAAGTGCTAGGATTACAGGCGTGAGCCACTGTGCCTGGCCATTTTTGTATTTTTAATAGAGACAGGTTTTGGCCATGTTGACTAGGCTGGTCTGGAACTCCTGACCTCATAGTGATTCACCCGCCTCGACCTCCCAAAGTGCTAGGATTACAGGCGTGAGCCACCGCGCCCAGCGAGACTGTGTCTTTAAGGTGGAGAATCGTTTCTTCAGGACAGCCAACTTTGTAAAAAATTATTTTGTATTATTTTTACAATGAAAATTATATTTAAAAAATTTTTTTCAAATAAGATATGGTACATTCACAACAGATGTTTCTTCAAAGGATAACAAGTGCTGGTGAGGACATGGAGAAATCAAGGTGCTTATTATGATTTTGGTGACATTCTGCCGGAAATTGAGCTTTTTTTCCTATTGGTTGCTTTGTTACTTTCCAGGCCTACACACACACAAAGCAACATAGAAGAAAGTGGGAGAATTTCATTCATCTCTTAGCTTTTAGTAAGTAGTGGATCTCCTGGCAAAACTCTTATCTCAGTAGCCTACCATCTCAAGCCTGTCCTTAACGACTTAATGTTCTCATGATGTTCCTTTCCCTTCCAGTTCCCCAGTTGTGCATAACTCTGCATCTTTGTTAGACCTCAAGTTCCCTAAACCCTTAAGGGCAGCTAAGAATCGGAGGATCTAATCTTTGGTAATAGGAGAAAGCCTGGGGGCATTTATTTATATATTTTAATTATGCCCCAGGGAACCCCTAACTAGGGTCTTTGAATCTCAAAATCTTAATGGGAGTACGATGACTCTATTCAGTTTTCAAAGAGCCTCTTAGAACTTAGTGTTGCTTTTGAAGAAGATTAATGATGTAACTAAAGCCTTTCACCATATTATTAAATAAATTAGTTTACTATTTCTCATCGTCATTTGCTATTGACCAAATGCTGTTTGCACTCATTATTACACATTCCATTTTATTTGCTCTGAATAATAAAAATGAGGAAATGAACAATTACTTCCTGCAAATGGATTTTAAGAGCTTACATGATGATTCAGCCACTTAGAGATCCTTGAACGAAGAATGGTCCTCTTGTCCTTGGGAACTTGGTTCTCTATGGCCAAGCCTCAGGGGTAATACCGTTGAGGAGGTAAAGGAGGAAAGTGACTCCTCACATCTTAACTCAGTCTGTAGTCTGTCAGGTCAGATGATTCAGCTCTGGACTTCAATAGTGAAAAAAAAAAGTTGTCTATTTAATTGGATAATAAAATTCTTTCAAAAATTGGAGCTGAGTTGGAAGTTTGCATTAAAAGGTCAATTATCTAAACAATGCTTGTCATTAAAGGGTGGAAAACACCCATCTGCAGCCATTTGTGATGCTAATGCTGGGAACTGGCCAGAAACCAGCTCACCTTCCTCACTTAGTCCATCCAGCACCCAGCTGCACCTTGGAGCCTGGTGCAGGCTTAAATTTAAAGGGATGATTGACCCCATGGCAGGCCTGTGGATGCATCTACCATGAAACAGCAAGCATTTTCCCAGAACATAAGAGTCACAGAATCCTCATGCTGGCCACTGTGGGCCAGAGCCAAGAGAGAGCTCTCAAGCTAAGAGAGAGACTACCGTCAGTACTCCAGGTCTCCCATCTGAAGGAATCAAGGGGAGCCAAGTGGGAACCTCAGAAGGCTCCATGCTCCTGGAAACCCTCCCGTCACTCTCCCTGCCCTCCACACCCACTACATGTCTCCCACTATCTGACTTGGGACCACCAAGGCTATCCTTACCACGCCCTTGACCCCATGCCATGTTGAAAGCTCAACCCTGCCATGCTCTCTCCTTTATTCCTAGACTCTAATCTCCATTCCACTATGGCATGGCCTTCTCTAAGCCCATCCTTTTCCCCTCCCCATCTTTTGAAACCCTCTCCCTGTGCCTTCTGGGGCTCACATTCAACCATCTGCAAACTCTCCCATATCCCCAAGCTCCTGCTCCAGTGGGAACCTGGTTCTCCTGGACACCTTGCTGAAGCTGCAGTCAACTCACTTCTTTCTACCTCTGGGCTAGGAGATGGGATGGGCCACATCTTTCTCCGATCTTCAGTGCTGTTTCTAGATTATTCTTCTGCCCTCCTGCCTAAAAATCACAGCTTTGAATCCTGTGTCACTGAACTTTACTACCAATTACCCCTTTTTGTTGTGGTCAGTATTCAATCCTGCCTCTCACCAGTCATTCCCCTTAATTCCTTACAGATTTTCCCTTCTGGTTGAGAGCCAGTCTCCCCAACAAACTCCCAGTGTAGTTCTTCATGATTTCAATATCCACTTTCAGTTCTGTGACCCACTCTGTGCCAGACAGCTAGTGCTCTCACTCCTCAACCACAGGCACTCCCTTAAGCAAATCATAACCAGTAACTGAAATCCCTTCACCAGTATTTTCATTTCAAATACCCCATTCTTTAGCCACCACTCTCTTTATTTCCAATCCGCTCCTTCTAGTAACTCAGGCTGGGCACAGTGGCTCATGCCTGTAATCCTAGCACTTTGGGAGGCCTAGGCGGGTGGGATCCTTACTTGAGCTCAGGAGTTCGAGACCAACCTGAGCAATATGGAGAAATTCCATCTCAACAAAAAATAACAAAACTTTAGCCAGGCAAGGTGACCTATGCCAGTAGTCCCAGCTACTTGGAGGACTGAAGTAGGAGGATATCTTGAGCCTAGAGGGTCAAGGCTGCAGTGAGCCAAGATCATGCCACTGCACTCTAGCCTGGGTGACAATGTGAGACCCTGTCTCAAAAAAACAAAACAAAACAAAAGCAGAAAAAAGAAAGAAAAACAGCAACAATCACTTTGAACCTCACAGGGACCTTCATATTATTGACGCTGTTTATCCCTATTTATTTATTTCCTGTATCCCCTTCTCATTCCAGCCATCTTCTTTGCCCACGTTAACTCCATGGACACTCACTAAAATCACTCTCTTACATATGCCTCAACTCCCTCACCACCAGCTCACCTAGCAAAATCCCAGCCCTGGAGAGACCCAGCTCTCACCATTGTACCCACACATTCGAGCACAGCTGGAGAAAGACATACAGTTAAATGAGCTGTTCCCTCATTGATTTAAAATCAATGACAAATAATATTGGATGGGGCCTTAATGCTGCCCCTGGCACGGCCTCTCATCCCATGTACCCACTGGGGCACCTAACTCCTCTCAAGTCCACCTTCTCCACTGCAGTGAAAGCTGAACTCTCTGCTTCTAACAAAAAGAAAACCTTTCACCTGGGCACTAGATTCCAGTCTCTCACTGCTCAAGAATGTGGCTGCATCAAATCTTTCTGCTTTTCCTTGCATCATTAAAATTCCCTGCATAAGCCAGGTGTGGTGGCTCACGGATATAATTCCAGCATTGGGGGAGGCCAAGGCGGGCAGATGGCTTGAGTTCAGGAGGTCAAGACCAGCCTGGTCAACATGGTGAAACCCTGTCTCTACTAAAAATATTAAAAAGGTATCCAGGTGTGATGGTGCATACCTGTAGTCCCAGCTACTCAGGAGGCTGAGGCAGGAAAATCGCTTGAACCTGGGAAGTAGAGGTTGCAGTGAGCTGAGATCTCACCACTACACTGCAGCCTGGGCAACAAAGTGAGACTCTGTCTCAAAAAAAAAAATCAAAAAACCCTGCATAATTAAATCAGTATTCAAACATACTATCTCTCTTGCCTCAACAAAGAAAGACAATAACAATAACATAAAAGTGCTTCTGACCCTACTTCTACCTCCAGCCTCCTCCCCATTTTTAGCTTTCTCTTTGTGGAAAAAAAAAAAAAACTCCTTGGAATTCTGTGCTTGCTGTCTTTTTCCCCTTGAAGCGCTTCAGGTATATCTTCACCTCATTACTCTCCACTGAGATTACTTTATCAAAGTCACCAATGACTCCCATGTTGGTAATCCTATCACCAATCTTCAGTCCTCATTCTTTCTGGCTTATCAGTAGCATTTGGCACAGTGGATCACTCTCTTCTGCAACGAGTTTTCTTCACTTGGCAGCCACTGATGCCTGTTTCCCTTTTGATTCTCAAGCTCCTTTGTCCTCCACCCCATTTTCCTAACCTCTGCATAGTGGAGGACCTAAGGGCTCTGTCACTGACTTTTCCTCTTGTCTGTTTATAGCCATTCCCCAGGTGAAGTTAACTTAGTTTTATGGCTTGAAATGAGATCTATATTCTGGTGGTTATAGCCTCATCAACGAGGCCCCAGGTTTGGAAGAGTCAGGCATCAATATGAGAACACAGGACTTGAGCTACCTCATCAATGAGCATCTAAGCAGATATCGAACTTCAAAGCTCTACAAAAGTATTAATTGTTCATGTTGGGTCAATGTGTAAGATGAATCAAGTAGTTTTTACTTGAATGTTCTATTTAACTACCACAGTTCAGGTGATATGTGTGCAGAGGACTCACCGTGTGCATGGCCTCAGGCTGGATGTTGAAGAGCTTACACGTTGAAGCCAACCCTAAAAAGAGCCCTCACTGCCAGGATGCTCAATGAGGTGGAATCTGAGCAGAGGAAGGAAGGACTTTTCCAAAATTTTGCTCCTGGCTAAAATCCTAGAATTTTACTTTCTTCTATGAGTCTCAATGTTTGAGTAGCTCCTAACTCTGGGGTTCAAGCAAAACAAAAAGAGTGGCAAAGCGTCCTACATCTCTTCTCTACCCAAAACATAAAGAGGAAAAAAAATAAAAGAAAGAAAAAGGTCAAGAGTTGAGGGGTTTGTATGTTTGGACATGCAAAACAAAGGAAGTCAATACAATGATGTACAAATCCAGACAGAACCCCGAGACAGAGACAAAGCTCTTCCAGCTTACGTAAACCATGGACTGGGCATGTTCTAAGAGAAAAGTGAAGGATTGTCTCCTGGGACTCCAGGCAGATTTGTAAGCAGTTAATACTTTCTTTTTAAATGAACTTTTGTGCATTTTTCCAGTTTAGCCATCACTCTTCTCTCAGTGTCTCTTTCTTTCTTCACACACACACAAAGAATATTGCAAAAATGATGCTCACTGACTTGATTTGAAATGCAGGTTTTGACAAAACACTTTTAATCCTAGTTCAGGTCTTTGGCAATCTATTCTGCCGTTTTTTTTTTCTAAGGGTGATGATAGCGTGACTCTTTCCAGCTTTGGTTGGAAGGTGCTAAAACCGTCACACTCTGTGTATGTCCCACTTCATTTCTACAACCACTTCTAAATACGGGTCTCCTCCTTGGTTCTAAATTGGGACTTTCGACTAAGAAAAATTCTAGAACTTGATCCAATAAACATAACATCTGCTCTTTAGTTGCCTGTATGTATAAGGATAAAGACGTATGATATAGAAGGTAAAAGCAAAACTCAGACATCAGATTGTTGGGATTTTGAATCCCAACGCCAAGAATTTGGGCATTGTAGGACCTTGGGTAGCTTACCTGTCTATGGCTTAGAGAGAGGGCCATATGAGAATGTTTATCAGGGCGAGACACAATAGCTCACACCTATAATCCCAACATTTTGGGAGGCCGAGGCAGGAGGATCACTTGAGGCCAGGAGTTCAAGACCAGCCTAAGCAACATAGCAAGATCCCATCTCTTAAATAAAAAAAAGTCTAACTATACTCATACATACTAAGCTTTTAACAGATGACTAGCATATAGCAATATGCTTATAGTATATAGTGTAAGTGTTTGCTATTCTTATTTAATCTATTAGTAATGTCAAATGACCAGGGAATTAACTAGTTTTCTGTATAAAAACCTAGTGATTTCATTATTTTTTCAACCATCCTCTGCTTAAACAGGTGTGTGTATATACACACATATGTAAACATATATGTATACATGTGTATGTGTACACACACACTTTTTTCTAAGTTTCAGACATCATTATACTTCAATCTAATTTTAGCATGCACTGTCTAACGATAAAGATAATCTTCTACTTAACCACAATAATATAATTATACCCAGGAAAATTTAAAATTCCATAATATAATCTATTAAAATATAGAGTCCATATTTAAATGACTCTGATGGTACCAGAATTTATAATACACACATACACACACAGACACATATAAGATATAAATAAGATATATCTATATCTTACTTTACAGACAGGATTTGGTCAAGGTTCATACAGTGAATTTGGTTATTACGTCTCCGACACACCTGCTAAGAATGCCCTCCCCACCAAAAAAAATTTCTTGCATGTACCTTCCCAAGTAGAATTCCTTATTCAGAGAAATTAGTTTTCTTTGTTTACTGCTTCTGAACTTCAGGCAGTTCAAAGGTACATCTGCTGTGGTTTCTAATGGCTATGCTTCCATTAAATGAAACCTCAATTGAAAACAGTCATCGCTGGAGAGCAGTTATACTTTCTCCAGGCCAAGGCTTTCCTGAGAGGTGTAGATTCCTTTGTGCCCTCATTATTTCTGCTTATTATCATCATTATTGTTATTTTAGAACTCCTTGCTGCAGCTTCCTAGTCACTGGTCTCCTTTCCAGATTCTCTGCCTCCTTTTCCTGAAGGACTGCCCTGGCCACCTGCACAGCTCCTTTCTTTTTTTGGAGGGTGACAGTCTCACTCTATTGCCCAGGCTGGAGTGCAGTGGTGTGTGCTCTCAACTCACTGCAGCCTCTGCCTCCCAGTTTCAAAAGATCCTCCTGCCTCAGCCTCCCGAGTAGCTGAGACAAGAGGCATCCACCACCACATCTGGCTAATTTTTGTACTTGTAGTAGAGACAGGGTTTCAACATGTTGCTCAAGCTGGTCTTGAACTCCTGATCTCAAGTGACCTGCCCACCTGGGCCTTCCAAAGTGCTGGGATTATAGGCATTTATTGCTGCGCCCAGCCTACAGGTCCCTTTCTGATCAAAGCACTCCCTTGATGCTGCTGAGGACATCGGGCCGGCAACCAAGGACAACTGAAATCTCACCATGGCAGCCCAAGCCCTGTGTTCCCACATTGATTCCTGAGTCTTCCAAACCTGGGGCCAAGGAGACAGGGAGAATGGGCCTTTATGTTTAGCTTCCACGTGACTAGAAACTGTGCAGTTCAGCTACCTGACTCTTTTCCACTCTTCTGAAATTGACCAGTTCCCTTTGGAGCCTGTATTCTCTAAGCTCTTCTGAACCATTTTGAAAAAGTAAATTTGAATTTCCGTGTGTGCCTGCAAATTTTCAGCAGCACAGTGGAGGAGGCCTCCCAGAGGAAAGGGTTTGGTTTGCTCCCTCCTCAGGGTCACAGTGTTATCTATTGACACATTCCAAAGCCTCATAAAAGCTGTCAGAACATCAAATACAGAGACTGTCCAAGAGAAACACCCACTAAGTGTCAGGGCTTGATTTTTACAGCTACTAATAACTTCTTCCTTTGAGTTTGCCCAGAGCGCTGCACAGAATTCAAACAAACAAACAAACAAAGATTAGTTCTGCCTTGCCTACAAGTTTGCTGTGTGACCTTAGGAAAGTTACTTAGCCTTTCTGATCCAAGTTTTCTTCCCTTGCTAATCCAAAAATATAGTAAGATCATAGAAATCTCTAGAAAATAAGGCAGCCCTCATTAACAATTAAATTCATTAAAAAAAATCGAATACTTCACTTTAAATAGATCTTTAAAATCTGACACAACTTACAGTTACTGCTAATAGGTAAATTTTTAAAGACTGACTTTCTAAAAAGGAATCACTCATCTAACCATGTAAAACTTGCCTTCAGGACCAAAGATCACATGAAGGCCTTCAGCTTTTTGCATGTGGCAAGCTAAAATAAAGACGACATTTGAAAGGAAAAGGAAATCTTTTTCTTAAAAGTCCTGTGCTCACCATTTTGTGAGGTAAAAGTAAATGTTTTAATGTCTTATTGCATCAAGCATATCAATAACACTTAAGTTCTGATCCAAAAGTTTCTATCATTTTCCTTCAGGGACTTCACTTTCTCAAGATGAATTTATCTAGCTTTTGTCCAGTAATAATAATAATTTAAAAATTACCAGAGAAAACTTTTTAGTAGGACTAAAAAGTAGGGCTTCTCACATTGCAAAGCTCTCATGCACTTATTTCACCCCCTCATTTTTCTGAGCTTTCTGGCAAATGCTTTTCTGCTGTTCTTCATTAGCAAAATATGCATTTTTCACCTTGGTTTGCAGAGACAGAGTTCTGCCTTTCCTATGCTTTTGGTCCAGGAGTAACAGTGAAATAGCCTAGTGTCCTGAGTCATTTTGGAGGTGTCACCATGGGGTAATTATACTCCTATCTAGGCTCCTTGTCTCGTTGGTGTTCCTTTCCCCCTACCCCAACCTTAATCCCTATTTCTGTGGTCTGAGAAAACCTGGGAGGATTCAAACAAACTCTCAGACTAGAAAGTTTAAAAATATGAACAGGGAATATTTTCTAAATAAAGAACTTGAAACCCTAAATGCTAAGTGACTAGGTTACTTCCATCTATTTTCAAAAGCAAAGAACAATATTTTATCTTGGACTTACGGTAACATAAATAACCATGTTTAGAGAAAACTTTCTGCAAATGTCTGAAAGTCAGAGGGACAGGCTGGGTCATGGCTGAGGCCTAAAAGAGAATTAGGGGAAAGTCAGAGATTTCCTGTCTTTGTAATGAGTTTACTAATTAAATCTTAATTGTAAAGCAAGCTGAGCAAAATTTAAATGAACCTCTGGTGCCAGAAACCAGGTTATTATGATGGGACTGTTTATAAAGACAGGAAAGTGACTTTCTAAACATCAAATTCCTGTGTGTTAGCCAAGACCCAGAGGAAGTCCCCACATGGAGAAGCACAGAATGTAGCAGAGTAAGGGGCTTGGGTCTCGAGATAATTAAATGACACCAAGATGTCCTGAGTCCTCTGAATTCAGTCATCACCGGAGGCTGCAGTCTTCCCGTTCGGATGAGCTGGAAGCAGCCATTTCTGTAATAACCAATGTGTTTTTCCCCCTTCTGCGGCGAACAAATGATCTAGCCATTTCAGCCGTGATTTAACAGCGCTGGAGAGGGAAATTCCTTAACTTTGTAAACCCTGCCCGCTCTACTGAAAAATAAGCCTTGCAAATATACAGAAGCCCAAACACCCGAGAGAAACAAAGCCGCCATAGTGGAAGAGTGAAAAAGAAAGTGGATTATATTTCCTCCTGGTACTATCCAGAGGATGAAAAGCAGGCTGTAAAATAAGTAAAAACAGAACTCCTGTGGCAACATACATGGTTTAACACTATTTATTTATCATAAGATTAGGAGAGTGAATTATCTAAATGCTTCTGTTTTGTTAGGTTGATTTTTTTTACATTTACTTATCTAAAGTGGATAACTTCCTTCATAGCCTTTCTTTTCAGAGGCGTTCATCTGCAGCCAGCGTTTTTCTTGCCCATATCTATGTTTTGCTACTAAAAACCTCCATTTGCCGTTGGAAATGGGTCTTTGTCCTGGGTTCCCTGCAGCATAACCTCACAAACTAGTGACATGTCATAGAGCTGGGACCATGTGGGAAATATCCCATCTGAATTCTAAAAGGAATTAGGTTAATAGAAGAAGTGATGGCTGATGCCTGTGGTCTAGAAATTGGAGAGCTAGTAGATATGTTCTTTAGCATAGTTTCATCCTTGATCCTCCAATCCTCTCCAAGGAGATCACTCACATCAGTGCTGGGAAGGCTAACTCATAGAATAAGGGGTTCAAACGAAGACAGATGGATGGCCATAGTGGCTCACACCTATAATCCCAGAACTTTGGGAGGCTGAGATGGGTGGATCACTTGAGGCCAGGAATTCAAGACCAGCCTGGCCAACATGGGGAAACCCCATCTCTACTAAAAATACAAAATAAGTTAGCTGAGCATTGTGGCACATGCCTGTAATCCCAGCTACTGAGGAGGCTGAGGCATGACAATCACTTGAACCCAAGAGGGAGAGGTTGCAGTGAGCTGAGATCACACCAGGGCACTCCAGCCTGGGTGACAGAGCAACACTCTGTCTCAAAATAAATAAATAAATAAATAAATAATAGATAATAGATATCATATATATATAATTTTATAATAGATATTATATATAATTAAATTTATTCCATTCAACTATATAATTTCCAAAATGCAAAATCACTTTGCTATTTCCCTCCCCACATCCCCCACAAAAAATATGCTTTTCCTTTCAAGCCTCCTCTCGGTGCAGATTAAGAGAAGCTGCTTTCAGGACAAATTGTGGGACTAGACTCTCTCTACTCAGTGAAGTGTCATAATCTATATCTGGAGTTTCCCCATCAGATATATCTGGTGGCTCAAAGGAAGTCGTAATACCAATAGGAGCCACATTCAACATGAACGCTACATGACTCCATGGCTCATGGGGCTATTAGCAAGCTTAATAGAAGGCATTGAGCTAGAATTTATTATTAGTGTTGTTGTCATTCGACCTTTTAATCCAGAAGGAAAGAACCCAAGAAATGCATCCCCTGGAGAGATGTAATAGAACAATCCTTTTCCATCTCTAATTTCTTTGAGTCTTTGTCTCAATTATCCCTACAGAGAATTGTGAACTGTCTACTCTTTATTTACTCAGTAAACTCAAATCGTTTTTATGGATCTCTTCCAAAACTCCCAGTTGTTGTCCCTGTCATTTTGTTTTGTTGTTTTTAATAAGAGCCAGAGCCGAAATGTAGATTTACATAAGAAAAACTCATTTCATCTTCAGAATCTTTTGAGGCTATTTTGAAAGATGGTGCAGCGGCACATATTTCAGAAATGCCACTTCGCTTAGCTTTTTCTCTCTTTCGGGTAAATGCTATGCTAATCACGAGATACAAATGGGAGTGTTTTTAAACTGTTTGTTGTACATGCTGGGACCGTTGCTGGTGCCCAGGGAATGGTTTGACTTGATTCCACTGACCTCCATAGGACTGCTCTGCAAAAGAGAAAAAGTATGCATCCTTTTAATTTTAGTTATTGATCAGAATTTTGGGGATGTGTGATGTTGTTTTGCTGTGGAAGTTGTTGAGCGTCTTTTCTTGTTTGTTTGTCCTTTTAAATCATCAAGCAGCAAAATATTTTCCTGAGCTTCTCCACCACTACCAACGCCACGCAACCACTAAGCTGACTGACCTCAGGGAGGCTTGCTGGGGATTCATTTGGTCCACAAACCCCTTAGGACTGTAGGGTCACAGATTATTGGTGATGAGGGCAGACATTAAGGGGATTTAAAGAGCTTAGTCTCCCCATCATTTGCAAAAGACGAAAAAGGGTCCAACTATACCCTAACAGCATAGTCCTACCCAGAGTCTGAGCCTTGGTATTCTTCCACCAAAAGTCTAGTTTGGGGGGCCTCTGCTGACTGGGTCACTTTCCCAGGCTAAAGATAACTTGGCAGGACTTACTGGTGCTATGACAAGTGTCAGGAGGCCTGCTTTTGTTGAAAATATATTTAGTGTCGGGCAGGATCCAATTCCGAACATATGTAAATTATCTGCACTGAAGTACCTAGAGATATGAACGTATATCTTGTCTGGCACTGGGGCCCACAGCCTGTAGTCCTAACTAAATGGGAGACTGAGGCAGGAGGAGCACTTGAGCTGCTTTCAGGACCAAAGCAGCTGCAGTAAAGCTGCTGTGAGGTTGCTGTGACTGCACCACTGTGAGCTGTGACTGCACCACTGCACTCCTGCGGGGGTGACAGAGTAAGACTATATCTCTTAAAAAAAAAAAAAAAAAAGGATGGGGCTTCCTTCGGTTTGTGGTTAATAAATACAGAAATTGCTGAGGTTTTAGAGAGCTTATTTATTATCTAGCTTAATGCCTCAATTTTATAGGTTAAAAAAGTAGAGGTCAAAAGGAACCACAGCATATAGCAGAGCCCTTTTGTCACTCCTTCCACAATTCTTTATTCAGTTATTTCCAGAGACGCCAAAATAGAGAAGCCACCTACATTTTTTATTTCAATGAGGTGGTTTAGCCCCAGCCTGAACAGGTAAGTAGGGATGGCACAGTAAATCTGACAAATGTTTTTTGTTTTCTTTTTTAAGACTTGTTTTATTAAAAATTGATTTCTTCCCAATTAGACTTCCATTTTACCTTATAAATGGATTTCAGGGATGTCAAGTGGTAACACAAGCTGCACTCAGAGGTGCTATTAGTCTAATGGGGGTGAGAGGTGAAGCGGATTCAGGCTTACCTGCTAAAGGTCAGGTAAGTTCCAGTGACAACTCTCACAGCTGAGTGTAACACTCCATGGCTAAATGGCAGCAAGCCACAAGATGTGGTCACTGGCCACCACATCCCAGATCAAGCCTAGGGGTTCCATTGGGCCACAATGTCTAATTTGATGTCAGAGAAAATACTGAAGTTTTAGGAAGCCCAAAACTTTTCTCACTCTCTCTTTTTATTTAAATTTTAACAAGGAAATCTTTGCTTTGAAAAACCAGATTTGCAGCAACATGGAAATGTAGGTTATTATCCTTAGCAAACTAACTTAGGAGCAGAAAACCAAATATCATATGTTCTTACTCATAAATGGGAGCTAAATGATGAGACCTTGTGGATACAAAGAAAGGAACAGACACTGGGTCCCAGTGGTGGGTGGAGGCCGGGAGGAAAGAGAGGAGCAGAAAAAATATCTACTGGTTACTAGGCTTCGTACCTGGGTGATGAAATGATCTGTATAAGAAAGAAAACCCCCGTGCATGAGTTTACCTATATAACAAACCTGCACATGTACCCCTGAACCTAAAAGTTTTTTTTTTTTAATGAACAAATAAAAATAAAATAATAAAAAAGAAAAATCAGATATGGTTTGGTTTGGGGCTTTTCTTTTTTCCTAAGGACTACTGGAGCTCACATTTTCCACCAAAGACTCCGTTTTGTGGCGTGTGGATTCCAGCGCCATTCAGATAGCTACGGTATCTGTGCAAGAGAGAGAAATGTGAAGGAACAAAGATGCCCTGATGTACAGCAATGAGATGGAGGGAATGACAGAGGGTGACTGGACCTGGAGGAACTCTCCAGGTGATACAAAAAGAGCTTCTGGAAATGACTGGTCTTCAGGTGCAGCTCCTGAGGCACTGAGCTGGCTGCCGTTCAGCTGAGCCTCTACCACCGTGAGAGCATAGGATCAGGCCAGGGCAAGCTGTAGATCGTTGGCCCAAAGCCGTTGAAAGAGATAAAACCACTTCTCGACTAGTAAACTCTGTAGGAGCAAGAATGTTGTCTGTTTGCTGTATCTCTAGAGACTAGAACAGAGCCTCGTCTATAGTTGATGCTTACAGTATATTTGTCCTCAGGAGGGTTACCATATTTGGGAGAAGAACCACGCTAGAGATTTATTCAAGAAATATTCCCTGAAGATGAGGAGATAAGGTAACCCTTGTGCATTGTTGGGGTAAATTGGTACAGCCATTATGGGAAACAGTATAGAGATTCCTCAAAGAATTAAAAATAGAATGACTGTAAGATCCAGCCATCCCACAACTGTGTGCATATCCAAAGGAGATAAAATCTCAAAGAGATATCTGCTCTCCCATGGTGATTGCAGCATTATTTACAATAGGGAAGACAGAGAAATAGCCTAAGTGTCCATCAATGGAAAAATGAATAAGGAAAATGTGATATTTATATCTATAATAGAATATTATTCAGCCATAAAAAGAACAAAATCCTGCCATTTGTGATCATGTGGATGAACCTGGAGAATATTAGGCTAAATGGAATAAGCCAGACACAGCAAAATGAGCATTGCATGATCCTACTTAAATGTGAACTTGAAAAAAACAGTTGAACTTAGAGAAACAGGTTAGAATAGTAGTTGCCAGGGGCTTGGGGGTGGGGAAAATGGGGAGATATTGGTCAAGAGGTATAAAATTTGAGTTATAAGATGAATAAGTCATAGACATCTAATGTACTGGTAGCTATGGTTAATCATAATATATTGCATATTTGAAATTTGCTAAGAGAGTAGATCTTAAGTGTTCTCATGATAAAAAGAAAGAGATTCTCTGAGTATCAGTAGTGATGTACTAGAAATTGCAAAAGACACAAATACAAAAAGTATCTAAATTGCAAGTGGCATGGCATGGTGACAAGAGCATGGACTTTGAAGATAGAGCTGGTCACTTCCTCTGCCTTGACCTTTACAGGTTCTGTGAGCTGGGAAATCGTTTCATCTCATGCAGCAGCCTTGTTTTCTTAATCTGGAAACTGTGGATAGCAATTATCCACTTCACAAAGTTATCATGGGTACCAAATGAGAGCAGGTGCATATACAATTCTTGGCATGCAGCAGGTGCTCAGTAAACAGCATTTTTCTGTAAATTATGTGGTCCTCACTCTCCAAAGATCGGCCTCTAGCTTGAGAGATGGAAGCATAAAAATAAAATACACTTATATTACCTTCCCACAACTACTATTTATTAATAGAATAGCTCCGGGATGCCTCAGAGTGGTGGTCAGAAAACGCTTTCTCTTTAGGCTTTGCTAACCTTGCAAATTCTCACCTCTGCCACTGAAATGCAAATACAGCCATAGTGTACGACTAGATGGGGCTGTGTTCCAATGTCATAGTCTGCTTGGGCTGCCATAACAAAATGCCACCGACCACCGACTGGGTGGCTTAAACCACAAAATGTATCGTTTCACAGTTCTAGAGTCCAAGATCAAGTTTCTGGCACAGCTTGTTCCTCCAAAGCCTCTCTCCTTGGCTTACAGGTGGCCACCTTCTTGCTCAGTGTCCTCACGGGTCTTTCCTCTGCCCAGGTTCCCCTGGTGTCGCTTTCTGTTTTCCAATTTCCTCTTCTTATAAAGACAGCAGTTATATTGGATTAGGGCTCACCCTAGGTCTCAATTTAACTTAATCCCATTTTAATTTTATTTTATCATTATTATTATTTTTGAGATGGAATCTCAGTCTGTCACCCAGGCTGGAGTGCAGTGGTGTGTTCTCAGGTCACTGCAGCCTCCACCTCCCCAGTTCAAGTGATTCTCGTGCTTCAGCCTCCCAAGTAGCTGGGACTACAGGATTGCACCACCACGTCCGGCTAATTTTTGTATTTTCAGTGGAGACAGGGTTTCACCATGTTGGCCAGGCTGGTCTCAAATCCCTGACCTCAGGTGACCTGCCCACCTTGGCCTCCCAAAGTGCTGGGATTGCAGGCATGAGCCGTCATGCCCAACCTAGAAACAGCCTTGAATGCTGATCTGAGGATGTGAAGAACTCGCTGCCTGTGGTCTCTTCCTTACCTCGGATGCTTCACCGTCTGCAGCCATCTCCATCACAGATCCTCCTGTGGGTCTGGGCTCCTCATTTGGTCTATAGTTCTTTCCTTCGCCTGCTGAAGTCCTATGCAGGGACCTCTCTCCATCACTGACCAGCTCTCTCTCTTCCTTTGCCCGTCCGCCTGCCCCCTACCATCTTCAACATCTCTCTCCTTCAGAAGTTTCAACTCTATGACTACAAATGGTCATGGGTGTTTCATCTTACAACAGTCTTCCTAGATCCTAAGCCCATGCACTTCTTCCTCTAGCAGTGCAGACACACTTCTCAGCCAATGGCTCGTGCCCCAGCGTTGCACTGTAGATGTTCATGTAAAATCACACTTAAGAAGGTCACCCTGATTCCTGTGTTACCAATTCTAATGACGTGTCTGGATCTCTCTGCTCAGCATTTAGCATGTGAACCGCTTTCCCCTGACGTTCTTCTTTCCTCCTGGCCCCTCTTTCCCAGCTCCTCTGCCTCTTGCCCTGGCATGTGAGCCCCATGAGGTCAGGAACTTTTCTCGTCGGGTTTGCCACTGTACCACCAATGCCAGCAGTGGCCCCTGACCCACAGTCACACACGCTCAATAATTAGTTTCTCATTTCCCAGGTGGAGTCCTAAAATTCTGTTCCTGGACCTCTTTTCTCCACTCTGTACAATGATACAGGCAATCATGTTCCCTCTTAGGGTTGTCATTGCTTGTAGAAAACTAATCTCTATCCTAGAACTGTCTCTTCATTTCCTGTGTCCAACCACATGGACGTCCAACTCACATTCATCTCCTGTCAAATATATTCAACCACTCCCACTGTTCACAGGATAAACCTCTGTGGTATGGGTTGAGCTGTGTTCCCCAAAAGATATGCTGACATCCTAACTGCTGGTACCTAAAAAAATGACCTTATTTAGAAACAGGGTCTTTGCAAATGTAATCAAGTTAAGATAAGGTCATTAGAATGGGCTTGAATCCAATATGGTGGGTGTCCATGTAAGAACTGGACACAGACACAGGGAGAATGTCTTCTGAAGACACAACACAGAGGGAAGGAGACCATGTGAGCACAGAGACTGGAGGGAGGCAGCCACCAGCTAAGGCACTCCTAGGCCTACCAGAAACCAGAAGAGGCAAGGAAGGGTTCTCCCCTGGAGGCTTCAGGAGGAAGGAACCCTGACAATACCCCCATTTTAGTCTTTAGGCTCAAGAACCGTGAGAGAATAGTCCTGGCGCAGTGGCTCACACCTGTAATCCCGGCACTGTGGGAGGCTGAGGTGGGCAAATCACTTGAGGCCAGGAGTTCGAGACCAGCCTGTTCAACATGGTGAAGCCTCGTCTCTACTAAAAATACAAAAAAAAAAAAAAGAAAGATTAGCAGTGGTGGCACGAACCTGTAATCCCAGCTACTCAGGAGGCTAAAGCACATGAATCGCTTGAACGCAGGAGGCAGGGGTTGCAATGACCTGAGATTGTGCCACTACACTCCAGCCTGGGCAACAGTGGGAAAATAAATTCCTGTTTGAAGCCGCCCAGTTTGTGGCAATTTGTTATAGCAGCTCTGGGACACAAATGCACCCTTTTTCTGGAAGTCACTTAAAATATAAAAGTAAAAAGCCTGTTTATCTAAACTTTATTTTTCACTATTTCCAAACTATTCATCTTCACTCCAGTCTAGTGAGAGTGTCAACGCCCCACACACATGCCCATCTTCCACCGGCCCTGGCAGTTTTACTCACATTTGGTTCCATCAGTCAAGACCCGGTTCAAATCCTACCTACAATAATGCACTTATCAATGCATTCAGCATTTAAGAACAGACCTGCTGGGCAGCCAGTTTCTCTCCATGGAGCTGCTAACTCCAACTCCTCTGAGCTCTGCCTTCTTACTGGGTTCACCTCCCAAGGCTTCCAGTCTCCTGAAAGGCAGCATAAGATCAACATATTTCTCCTTCTGCATCTCTTGTGGTCACATTAGACATTTAACAAACCAGGGATATACAGAGTATGGGGACCTGAGACGTGGAAGTTGCAGTTGCTGAATCTGCTGTTCCCCCTTCAGACCACCATTTATTGAGCACTTACTATATACCATGAATATTAGATGTGTAATCTCGGTTAATCCTCACAATCACCGTGATGGATAGATCACTATGATTTGTATCCCTATCGAACAGAGGAGGAAGCACTGGCTTTGGGAAGACGTGCCACAGTTGAAGTAAATAACAGAAATGAGAATCAAACCCTGAGCTGGCTCCGACCCCTGGGCCTTGATGATTTGCTGCTTTCCTTGGTGATCTATCTGAGGAAAGAAGCTGAACAAAGGTTTTCCTCTTCCCCTTCCTTCACCCTCTTTAGAGGACACAAGTCAATCGCTGTTAAGGAAGTGAGGTCACTTTTAACATGATTTTTGGCTCCTGCCATCTCTGAACTATTGTTGAAAAGCATTCTCAAGAGAATGGACTTGGTTTAGTAATCAAGCTGAAATGCTGGTGACTCAGAAGGCCCCTGGGAACATGAAGGGGGAAGGAGCCACAGGGGTCACCTCACTGAACACCTGGACCCAGGCAGGACCACACTCACCAAGGTGATTGTCAATCCTGTCTCCAAGATTTCCAAGCATGAGATCCCACAGAGGGGGTTTTTGTTTGTTTGTTTGTTGTTTTTATTTTTAGAGATGAGGTCTCACTGTGTTGCCCAGGCTAGTCTTGAACTCCTGAGCTCAGGTAGTCCTCCTGCCTCAGCCTCCCAAAGTGCTGCAAGTACAGGCTGTGAGCCAGCATGCCCGGCCCTCACAGCCTGCTTTGGAAACCATATCCAGGGTTACATTTCATCCACTGTAAGGATCTTCTTTTTATTATGCCCAGAATAATTAATATGCCACGTGTTGCCTATGGTAGCTGTGGTTTATATTTGGGCTAGAAGATCAGCAGTGAAGGACAAATAGGTGGCATTCTGGCCTCCTCGAAATCAGAAATTCTATCATTGAAACCAAGGATGCATATACAATAGATAAAATACTGAATGCTCACTTGGAGATTTTTTTTAAATTTCCAAGTACTTGATTTATGACAAATCTTGGGGTACAGACTTGTGCTCACTTTGTGTTTTTGACACAGCCTTAGGCATATAGGTTTAAACACACTTAGTAATTAGCAACTTCTCCATTCTCTATTCTCTAGATTCCTTTTTAAATGAATAACCATATGAGGCAGCTTTTGAGCAGCAGCAACTTTAGATGGCTGGCTATCTTTAATCCTTGTTGAAGACTAAAGGAGAAAAACATAAAAAATTATGTTTTGAACTTAAAGAATTATCTCGTGGTGATGTCATTTAATACATGAGAATGATGTTTGATGGTAGAAAAGAAGACCATTTTGTTCTAGACATCAATTGCTACCCAAAATTCTTTTTGTTTTTAACTTTTAAGTTCAGGGTTGTATGTGCAGGATGTGCAGGTTTGTTACATAGGTAAATGTGTGTCATGCGGCTTTGTTGTCCCAATTATTTCATCATCCAGGTATTAAGCCTCGTATCCGTTAGCCGTTTTTCCTGATCCTCTCCCTCCTCCCAGCATCCACCTTCCAATAGGCCCCAGTGTGTGTTATTTCCCTCTATGTGTCCATGTGTTCTCATCATTTGGCTCCCACTTCTAGGTGAGAACTGCGGTGTTTGGTTTTCTGTTCCTACATTAATTTGCTAAAAATAATGGCCTCCAGTTCCATCCATGTCCCTGCAAAGGACATAATCTTGTTCTTTTTTATGGCTGCATAGCATTCCGTGGTATCTATGTACCACATTTTCTTTATCCAGTCTATCATTGATGGGCATTTGGGTTGATTCCATGTCTTTCCTACTGTGAATAGCTCTGCAATAATCATAGGCATGCATGTGTCTTTACAATAAAATGATTTACATTCCTTTGGGTATATACTCAGTAATGGGATTACTGTGTCGAATGGTACTTCTGTCTTTAGTTCTTTGAAGAATTGCCACACTGTCTTCCACAAGGGTGGAATAATTTACACTCCCACCAACAGTGTATAAGTGTTCCCTTTTCTCCATCACTTCACCAGCATCTGGTTGTTTTGTTGTTGTTGTTGTTTTTGTTTTTACTTTGTAGCAATAACCATTCTGACTGGTATGAGATGGTATCTCATTGTGGTTTTGATTTGCATTTCCCTAATGATGAGTGGTGTTGAGATTTTTCATATGACTGTTGGCCACATACATGTCTTCTTTTGAGAAGTATCTGTTCATGTTCTTTGCCCACTTTTTAATGGTGTTGTTTGTTTATTTTTTCTTGTAAATTTGTTTAAGTTTATTAAGATCCTGGATAGTTGACCTTTGTCAGAAGCATAGTTTGCAAAAATTTTCTCCCATTCTGCAGACTTTCTCTTTACTCTAGTTGATAGTTTCTTTTGCAGTGCAGAAGCTCTTTAGTTTAATTAGATCCCATTTGTCAATTTTTGCTTTTGTTGCAATTGCTTTTGGTGTCTTCGTCATGAAATCTTTGCCCATGCCTATGTCCTGAATGGTGTTGCCTAGGTTGTCTTCCAGGGTTTTTATAGTTTGAGGTTTTACATTTAAGTCTTTAACCCATCTCGAGTTAATTTTTGTATATGGTGTAAGGAAGGGTCCAGTTTCAATTTTCTGCATGTGGCTAGCCAAAATTGTGGTGACTCCATTAAATTCACCTAGCTATCTCCTCTCTTCACACTCTGTGCTTTAGTGACAATTTCTGTTTTCTCAGAAAACCTGAAAAGCCAGGTCACTGATTCTCTGACAGTGAAGCTCTAGACATCCTCCAAGTACCAGCTCAAAGGTCACCACCTCCATGAAGACTTCTTTCATTCCTCACTCTCAGCCTTCTCACCCAAGTACATTTCCTCTCACTCACAGCACCTTGCCTGTATCTCTTTTGTGACACATGATTTTCAGCCTTGTATTGGTGGTTTTGAGCAGTTTTGTTTTCTAGGCTAAGCTATGAGCGGTTGGAGAGTAGATGCTGTGTTCTCACCTTGTTGTCTGCAGTGACCACCCCATTACTGATGCAGAACAGATGTTCAGTTTTTGTACAGTGGATCACGAAACCCATTTCAGGCTCATTCCTAACTCTTGGCTGTGCAGAGGAGACATCTCAGTGAATGTGGACAGATTGCATACATGTTACTGTCCCAACTGAGGAGAGAGAAGGCAGGGGTTTCCCTTCATGGGTGAAGGAAGAAAAGTTGGACCAGTTTCAACCTGGGAGAAAAGTATTCAAGGGTCACAGAGGAGAGCAGTGAGCCATCACCAAGGAATCCCACCTTCTGCTCTTTCCCAACCATGCAAAAACAGGTTTCTGAAGCCTATGGCTAAATGGGTGGGCCGGGAGGAGTTTGGCTTTCAGTCCTGCGTCAGGGACTGAAGCATGCACGGACAGTCCCCACCGCCCTCGGCCTGTGGAAAGTACCTGGTCCTTGGGTGAATCACGCCTCTACTGCAGCTGGAAGGGGCTGCAGCCTCTCACCCAGTTTTTAAAGACTTCTCATGAAACCTATGTCTCTGATGAGGTGCATTAATGCCAGTGCAATTTCATGGCCACAAACAAGAAAATGAAAAAAAAAAGTGTAAAATGGAACGGACCTGGGAAGTTGGATCTTGTAAGAGTTGTGGTTAGAACTTAACCACATGTTAATTTACCTGTTTCTAGGGCAATGAAGACTGGGTTTTATTAAAAATATATATAGAGAGAGAGAGCTGTCATTATAAATCATGTCAACAACCAGATTAACTTCTTTAAACACTTTGCTTTAAGTCAATGCTACAGATATTTCATTGCAGCATGAAAAACTGATATATTTTCAGATGGAAACGGATCAACCTGTAATTTCTGCTTCTAAAGTTGAAGGCACCAAAGAATCTTCCATTAGATGAGCCTAGACAGTGAATAAATATTGAAAGCTAAGTTTAAAATCATTCCTGAGCCTTGATTTATAGAGAAACCATAAATTATCCACTGTTAAAATTATGGCAGTAATGGATATATAATAGTAAATCAAATAAACCAATGCTTTTACATTTTTAATGGTTAATTAAGTAAATGTCTATGGTTGACAGATTAGCTATCTCCATTATGCTTTTAAATTTTTAAGTATGGAAATAAAAACTTTTCCTTGGCCTAAATTTATTTGTTTCTCTTCCCAAATGAAAAAAAAAAAAAGAAGAAGTTGAAAGGGAAAGGGAAAAAAATATTGTTTTATTTTGCTCATAAAACTACTTTGCTTTTTTTCTTAATAAACAGTTTACTTAGATAAATTAGTGTTTTTTGGGGTTTTTTTTTTTTTGGAAACAGGATCTCATTTCGTTGCCCTTTCTGAGTGCAGTAGCACAATCACAGCTCACTGCAGCCTTGACCTCCAGGGCTCAGGTGATCCTACAGCCTCAGCCTCCCAAGTAGCTGGAACTACAGGCACGTGCCGCCATGCCCAGCTAATTTTTTATTTTGTAGACACGGCAGGGGAGAATCTCACTATGTTGCCCAGGCTTGTGATCTTGAACTCCTGAGCTCAAGTGATTCTCCCACCTCAGCCTCCCAAAGCGCCGGGATTACAGGTATGAGCCACCACACCTAGCCTAAATTAGTTTAAATAAGCACAATTTTGTGGTGATTTTCCTGCTGCACCCCTAACAGTACGCAGTGGAAGCATGTTTTGGGATCCAATTTCGTGTTACCTAAAAATGCTCTCACTTCCTAAGTTTTTACCAACTGGTAGAAATTATGAAACCACAATTTTGGTTGGTGGCATATATCAAAGTAGTTCAAATAGTTTCAAGAAAGGCAGAGAAAATGGGATAAAACTACTTGGAAGTCAGATGTTTCCAAGAGCAGCCTTTGTTCTTTCCTTTGTTTTCCTCATGGCTCATGAAAATGGAACAGTTACAATGAATGTGCCTTGTGGCTGGAGAAGGCCAAACTAGACTAGAACCAATGGATGGAAGTTATAGGGCAGATGGATTTGGGGGTTCCATTAATAAGAGCTTTATAGAAACTGCTGCCTGAGAGACTGGGGGCAACCAGCTTCTGCTCAGGCCTGGGCTGCTGAAGGAATGCTCCCAGACTGGCTAAGGATAAAGGGTAGGAACCAACTGACCTATTGAGGATACCTCTGTTGAGCACTAATAACCTCTGTAATTTAAAGGGTACTAACCAGATGCTGGCCTCGAGTGTCTCTTCTCTCCCTCACTGCCTAACTTCATGAAAGAGTAATGGAGGAACTCACTGCCACCCCGTTTTACCTGCTGCTCACCCCTCAACTCCCTGCATTCCACAATGGCTCTCCCCACGGTCACCAATGACCCACTGATGGCCGGATCTATTGGACACTTCTCACTCTTACTTAACCTTTGACTGCAAGTGACAGTGTGACCACACCTTCTTCCTTGAAACCATCTTTCTGCTTTTGGTGTTCCCATCAGGCCACTATTTGCTTCCTGGGGCATCCTTTCATCCAGTAAGTGCATGATTGGACAACTTTGGACACCTACTGTGCGCAAGAAACGGTGCTAGATGTTGCAATACAGGGATGAATAAGACAGAGCCTCCACCCTGATGGGAATTATGGCATTAGGGATTGTGATTTATTGAGAGCTCAGTAACTGTCAGACACCTTTAGTGCTGATGTTCTGATTGCAAAGCCTACATCCTGTCCACTCCCTGGTGCACATCTCAGGATTTCCTTCACATCTCCTCTCTTCTCTCTACTCTTCAATGACTCTCTCACCAACACTGAGATTCCCAAATCTTTATCCCAAACACAAACCTCCTTTCTGAGTGCCAGAGCTTTATAGCCCTTTTGACCTATTAGCTCCACCAGAAGGTCACACAGGCTCCTCGAAGTCCGCATACTCAAAATCGAACTTTTCCTCTTTCCCCAGAGTCTGGTGCTCCTGAAGGTCTCCCTTCACCAATGCCTCCACAATCCTTTTGCACTCCCCTAGACCACCAAGCCGTGAGTCATCTTTATTCTTCCTGTTTTTCAATACCTACATCCAATCACTCACCCATCTGTGTATACTATATACGCTCCAATTTTTCCTTTCCTTCTGATCGCAGCCTGGGTCAAGCCCTCACTGTTTTTCTAACCTAGATGATTTCAAAATCTTCCCCAACAGTCTGCCTGTCTCTGGTGTCAGGTGCCCCTACCCAGCCACCTTGCACAAAGCCATCGGACTGATAAGGTCACAGCACTCCTCTGCTAAACCCTTCCATGATTCCTCATGGACTTTAGGAAAAGTTTAAATTTCATGGTTTGCCAATTCTTTGTATTTGTCTGCTCATTTTTCTCCCTAACTTGACTGTGAAAAATGTGGAAACGTGAGTCTTGTTCCATTCATCTCTATATTTTAGTGCCTAGCATGCTACCTTACATTAAATACACAGTAGGTGATTTTTATTTCCACCAGTCTACTAAGGTTACTGAAATCTCCTACTATTTAATCATTCCTTAGAAGCATTCTGAATATATATATGTGTATCTCTTTATATACGTATATTACATATACATATGTTATATATTATGTTATATATACATATATTGTATGTTACATATATTATATGCATATTATAGGTGCATATATATAAATAATTTCACTAGATTAGGCATTGAGTAACCTGCTGCAGAAGTATTATTTGTTTTAATTAATCTAATCTCCCTCTACTGAAAACATTCTGTTAGTATCTCCTGCTCCCTGTCAAAGAGCAAAGATCCCAGAAAATGAGACCGGTGAGTTTCAATACAGGCCAATAGAAAGGAAATGGTTTGGACCAAGAGGATGTGCAGTTGCTGGGGGAAGATGAACTTTTAACTGAAGACCCCAGCCAATCAGGGACAATTGCAAGCCTGCATACCAAATGCGTTGATTCTTCCATAGATGACAGAAACATAGACTACAGGAAGCATGAAGGGCAAAACCTGCCCAGGGCAACTCTGTACGCTATCTGACTATCCCACTGCAAAGAGGCATCCTTTTATGTAATGAATTAACTTCTCTCCAATACATATAGAAAGCTCTTAGCTCCATACCATCTTTAGGAAAATTTAGAGAGTAGTCACTCAAACAAAACTTCTGCAGTTCAGATGAGAAACCTTAGCTGAGAAGGGCTTAAGATGGACAGAATGAAGTATAAGAATTAAATCTACGAGACTATTCAGCCCTTACTTTATGGAAGAAAGTGAAAAAAGGAAGAGAATACCAGCAGTTTACATAGCACACTATCTCTTCTCTTTTCCTGTCCACGAATAACGGGGAAAATGCTGTATAGTGTCTACCTTTGTTCTAAGAATAGTATGTCATGTAACAGAACATCAGGGTTGAAAGCAAGAGTATGAGTGTTGCAGTACATGGCATCGCCGCTTTCATCAACTTTTGAGTAAGACCAGTAAGCAGCCAAACCAGGGAAACAATGAAACAGCCCTTCCCAGCACAAAGTACAAGATAGAAATCTGCCTGCACGCTCAGAAAGTGTGGAGGAACAGCAGACCCTCAGGCTAGAATCAGACTGTCCCATGCAAGACTTCCTGCTCCAGGCAAGACCTTAGAGGCTTCCAGACTCCTTCAGGATCTCAACTTCTTGTATCACGTTGTTCTGCTGGGAGGGAGAAATTCCTTTCTGACTCCTGCAAGTGATCAACGTATGCCCTAAAGCATGAAATGTGATTACCCCTTTTCATTATCTCAGTTTACCAAGCTATACTCGTTATCAGGGATGAGTCAGCAATTTTATTCATGCCCTCAAAATATTATATGCCCTGGTTAACCACATAGACAAAGGCTTGTGTCAATAATTCAGGTTCGATTCAGCAATAGAATGTTTTTCTTGAGACCTCATTTACAGTCAGATACTTCTGACCTCTATGGCAAGGCACTCTTATAGCTACCTCATGAGAAACCTATTTGCCTGATTTAAGAGATGGTTTAAAAAAAGATTTCAATAATTAAATACATATAAAAATTGTATTTTGAGCTTTAAAGATAGCTTCTCAAAGAAAAAAATTGCAGTCATACAAATATGTAGGCTGTACCAAAAAGTTTACATGCCAATGCTTTGGATATTTTAGTGCTTATATGTTTTTCTGTTTTGTGTGCGTGCGTGTGTGTGTGTGTGTTTGTGTTGGGGAAGTGGGAAGAGAAAATTAATTTTGCAAATTAGTACTATCAATACATAAAAAAGAGGTGTAGGTCAACCTCAAAACAGGCCTACTAGTAATTGTCTTAAAGTAAATCCAGCAAAAACTATTCCCCATCATTGATACTACCCTGCAAGAATGAAATTATTCATAAAGAATTTGGCAAATGCATTCAAACATACATCATTCTACATATATAAAGACCTCACATCCCCTAACATACAATGTAAGAATAATGCCCCTCTGTTCTCTTAAAAGTGCTTATACAAGTATCAGCTCATTTGTGGTTCACTGAGTGTGAAACAATTACTCCCACAAACAGACCAACAGAAAGCAAAAATAGACTATTGTGTATTTTTCAGTTTGTGGTCTCCTCTGGGTTGAAATACAAAGAGAGAGTTAACAAAATGAATGACTACATTACACCTGAAGAAGATGGGGAAGCCAGATAACCTGCCAGCGTGCTTCTCTTTGACAGCCATTATGACACATGTACCTAGAAATATAATTTAGTCAGTTTTCAGGACACTCGCATTGTCGTTTGAATGAGAACCGTTATCTTCAGAGCCCTGGAGGAAACCAGCTTCTGCTGGGGATAAATGAAGACGGTAGGCGTGTGCAGGGTGGTCCATCTCTGCAGCTCACCACTGGGTAAATAATGAGAATAGCTTTATTTGGAACACGGTCTGATCACCAAAGAGCTACTGTGACAACACGTTGAAGAAGATGGCTATTACATTTATTGCTACTTAAAACTGGAGTTTGGGATGCCAGAGTGAGAGAAAGAAGCTTATCTATTCAGCTGTTCTGGATTCTAGAGTCACTTACCATTCTTATTGCTGTGTATCAAGAAAGTGGCATATTCAAAGGCTGTCATTTATTTCACTAATGGAATTAAATATGAATGTGGCCAGAGCAATAATCAATGCCTTGCTCTTTGTGCAGGATTATGGTTTGGCTAAATAGCAGGACCTTTAATTACCTGGGAAAAAACTGCAACTTTCCAATATCTTTAATGTATTCTCTGTGATTTCCCTTACAAATGCCATCAGTCTGCGCTATTTTTATTTAGCTTAAATAAATTTCATGCTTGTGAAAGGTGCTGGCTTAACAGGTTTTTATTATTAAACTTTTTTAGAGTACTATGTTCTTTCTTAAGTTCCAAGCAGGCAATTTCTTTGGTTATTTTTAGTAATATGTTTTTGTAATGGTTAAGTATTATTCTTATTTTTTAGATGAAAATCCTGAAACATAAAAAGTAAGAGATGGGCTCAGGATCACAGAAAATTAAGGACTGAGTAGTTCTCTGTAGTAGGCCATTATCACGTTGCTATAAAGAAATACCTGAGACTGGATAATTTATAAAGAAATAAGGTTTAATGGGCTCACAGTTCTGCAGGCTTTACAGGCAGCGTGGTATTAGCATCTGCTGGGCTTCTGGTGAAGCCTCAGAGAGCTTTCAATCATGGTGGAAGGTGAAGGGGGAACAGGCCCTTTACAGGAGCAAGCTGGAGAATGGTGGGGAAGACGCCACACTTTACAACAACCAGACCTACTGAGAACTCACTCCACTATGGTGAGGACTGCACCAAGCCATTAGGGATGATGCCAAACCATTCACAAGAAATCCAACCCCGTAATCTATTCACCTCCTGCTGGGCCCTACCTCCTGTACTGGGGATTACAATTCAACGTGAGATTTGGCAGGGACATATATTCAAACTATATCATTCTCCCAGCTCTGGGTGTGGCCCCCTGACACACACTGCGGCTGCTGGGATAGGGTGGTTGATGAATGTTTGTATAGAATCTAAGAATATTCAACTACAGCTTCACAGATGAAACCAATCAGCTTATATCCAACAAACACTAAGAGAAGCTAATGTTCAACATTGGATGAAAACCACAAATTCACATGTAAATCACTCAAAAATGTACAGTTGAGACTGATATTGGAAAAAAAGAAGCAAATAATGATTTTTTTAAAGAAAGGGACTTCTGATTTTGCTGCTTTTTGGGAAAAAATAACTGTTGACACCAACATGTAGACAGATAAAGGGGAGGAAATTAAACTCTTGCATCCAAGTATACTTACTCTAACAACCAAAGGGAAACAAACTATTTTTCTCTGGAGATATCTCTGGTCCCAGATATTGTCTCAACAATACCCCTTATCAAAAAAATGTGTTTTCCTTTTATCTAGATAATGTGCAGATTCAGCATCAATAGGGTAAAAAGTTTAAGTTGACTTGCCAATACAAGGTAAAGTTTTAAGATTCCATCTGCAAATATCCTACCAGTCACTAAACCAGGAATATTTTCTTAATCATTGACAATTATGAAGAAACAAGGGAGAAGGGTATTTCAGTTTTCTTTTAGTTTACATTTTTATTAAGGTCTTCATGTTTATAAACTATTGCCGTTTTTGAATTATATCACTTACCTGTTTATCTATTGAGAACTTACAATTCTCCAAATCAATTTGTGCATGAAATGTTATATATTAGGATGCAAAATTTTTGACTATGGTGATGGGTGTAAATATTTTTACAATTTGTTGTTTATCCTTTAATTTTATTTATCTAAAGAGATCGTGTTAATCAGAATCTTATTTATTTAAATATTCCGTGGCCAAAGCCTTTTTCTCAGCAGCAAGTTTTTTCTCAACTTTTAAGCATGAAAATTTTCCTCCCATTTAGGAAGTCCATAATTAGTCACATTTTCTTCTTGGCTTTTTGATAGACTGCTCATGGAAAGCTCCAGAAGTAAAGCTTACTTCTGCATTAGGTGAGGTTAGTCTCCACACTCAACACCCAAGTGAAACACAGAAAATGATGCATTTTAAATTTACCTTAAATCATTAAAAACTTCTCAAAGCGCACACCCACGTATACACACACACATTCTCATTTAAATGGGCTCCTCAAAAAAAGTACTGCCAAAGAAATGAGCAAGTGGAACATCACTAATTCAACTGTAATCCTTTCCCACTCACCTTTGAAAACTTTCCAGGACTACTACTTAGGTAAAAGATATTCTCCTTGATATATCAAAATCTTTCCAAGTGGTATTTTACATTTAAATTTAGTGCCCCCGCCCCCGACAAGATTGGTCCCTTGACCTATAATTCTCAAATGGGGGATTTTCCAGTGGAGAAGTCCCAACCCCCTTTCTACTCATATGCTCTGATTCAGGAACTCCTGGGGTGGTATTCTACTTATAGTCCCTTTACCCTGTGGATGCCGAGGGCTTTAACCCCATCTCTTACTTGGCCTGCAAAGTCGATTTTTCATTCTGACTCATTTCCCATGCCCTGTGTCCGATGTATCTCAGTTGATGAGCTAGTTAATGTTTCCGGGGAGCCTATAAAGAATGCCTCAACACATCTCTTCCAAAACATTCCTCCTTGGTCTATGACCTCACTGGCCCCCAAAAGAAAGGCGGGATCCACTCCTCCCCTTAGTCCTTCACCTGAGTAGCCTCTGAGACAATTGAAGAGTGAATGAAAATCATGTGAGCATAAGTTTTTCTTTTCCTTTGAAAAACTCATTCTCAGCAAACTGACACAAGAATAGAAAACCAAACACCACATGGTCTCACTCATAAGTGGGTGTTGAACAAGGAGAACACATGGACACAGGGAGGGGAATATCACACACTGGGGTTTGTTGGGGGATGGGGGTCTAGGGGAGGGATAGCAGAGAGTATGGAGATTGGGGAGGGATAGCATTAGGAGAAATACCTAATGTAGGTGACGGGGGTGGGCGTGGAGGAGGCAGCAAACCAACATGGCACGTGTACCTATGTAACAATCCTGCAAGTTCTGCACATGTAACCCCAGAACTTAAAGTATAATAAAAAAAGGAAGAAGAAGAAAAGAAAAACTCAGTATAAAGCAACACATGAAAAATATTTACTATGGAAGTTTCCCTAATTGTCAAACACAATCTCCTACTGATTTTCCAAATGTGAAAAAATGGTTTCCCCTCCATGCCTAGGCAAATATCAGCCAATTCAGATCATTGCTTGCCTCTGAAACTTAAATGTGCAGTTACATTAGGGGAAGAAAGTGTGGCTTCAGAGAAAGCCACAATGAAACACACTTAGATGGAGTAAGTGGAGTCCAGTGAGCTGTTAACACATAGATGGAATGACGGCTTGATAAGAATATTTTAGAAGAGAATGATTAGGAGACTAGAATAGTACCTGCCTCATGGTAGGTAGAAATAAATACTTTAAGTTTGAATGAAAGAGTGTTGAATGGTAAAGGAGAAGGAGTTAGGAAGAAGAGGTGGAGACAATGAAGGAAGGGAAGCAAGGGAGAGAGAGAGGAAAGGAAGGAGGGAGGGAATGATGGGAAAAAGAAAAAGAATGTCAGATATTGAGGAAGAGAGGGAGGGAAAATAAGGAAGGGAGGGAAGGAAGGAAAGAAGGAAGGAAGGAGGAAGGAGGGAAGGAAGGAAGGAAGGAGGAAGGAGGGAGGGAAGGAAGGAAGGAAGGGAGGGAGGGAGGGAGGGATCAAAGGAGGGAAGGGATGTAGAAGGGAAGGAGGCAAAGAGAGACAGAGATTCTGCCTGTTTCTATGTGAGCCATAATTGACCCTAGATTTACAAATCTGTTTTTCCTTCTTTGAAGGAATAGCAAGGTGGAAAATCCACATATTTTATTTCTAGGGCCCCTGGATTTCATCAACAAATCCCCACAAATTACAAAATCTGAACCAACTCTATGGTTTACTGGTTTATCTTTATAAGCTACATAATAAAACAGTAAAGAAAATCAAATGGTTTCTAATAACCTTTTAAAGTACTCTCTTTTCAGCAATCATAATAGAAACAAATGTTTCTTTCCCTGCTGAACCATGGCCTCTGCTTCTTTTATGATCCCCTGCTTAAATTAAATATTAGGTACCTCTGGCACGGGATGCTAGCAAGGAGAGAGAAACATCTTGAAGCAGGCTCTGCTAATGCCATTTCTCAGTAAATACATCAGGAGGGGCCTTCAAGAAGACAACACATTGAATACCTTGCCAAGACAAGCTTTCTTTTTCATCCATTTATTTTTAGAAGTGCATCTGGAAAACCAAATGATGGTCTAAGTAAACTGTTGGACTATAAGGCAAGGAAAATGATAAAAGCACTTGAGTGGCTGTTGGATTAAGATTCCACAGTCCAAGAAGAAAAGTTCTAGCAGAGGTGTGCTTAGGTTTATGTCTTAAAACTCTCAATGTATACGTGATTTTTATTGATCACTTAAAAGAAGTGATAGAAAGAAATGTGTTCAACTTGAACAATCCCTATTAATAAGGAAATGAACTCAGTTAGCTTTCAGGATTGCAGTCAAGAGTCTTGTTTTAGAAAACCTGCTAACGTCTTTAACTCATATTTATTGATTTAGAATTGAGTGTTGGACATTTTCCTATAGTTCTAATATCGTTTTGTTACATGAGATTTTACATGTAATAGTTCTCTCTAAACAGTTAAGATCTATATAAAAATATGGTATTATTTATTCAGTTATTCACTAAACATTTTGCAATGCCTACTAGGCAAGAAGCCAGCCATTGGATATACAAAGTTGAATAAGAAATGGCCAAGCATGGTAGTTCACACCTATAATCCCAGCACTTTGGGAGGCCAAGGTGGGCGGATTGCTGGAGCCCAGAAATTTGAGACCAGCCTGGGCAACATGGAAAGATGTTGTCTCTACTAAAAATAGAAAAATTAGCCAGGTTTGGTGGCCCACACGTGTAGTCCCAGCTACTTGGGAGGCTGAGGTGGGAAGATCATTTGAGCCCAGGAGGTCGAGGCTGCAGTGAGTTGAGGTTGCACCACTGCACTCCAGCGTGTGTGACAGAGCAAGACCCTGCTGGAGGGAGGGAAGGAAGGAAGGAAGGAAGGAAGGAAGGAAGGAAGGAAGGAAGGAAGGAAGGAAGGGAGGAAGGAAGGAAGAGATGGAGGGAGGGAGGGAGGGAGGAAGGGAGGAAGGGAGGAAGGGAGGAAGGGAAGAAGGAGGAAGGGAGGAAGGGAGGGAGGGAAAAAGAAATGTCACTGATTTTCTTACAGCATAATGTGTTACAATATGGCTAGCACCTCATTTATGGCATATCAAATACTAAGCATGTTACATTCATCATACATTATTTAATTCTCACGACCATCAGGAGCTAGGCATTTTATGATTTCTGCTTTGTAGATGAGAAGATTAAAGCTCAGAGAAGTTAAATAACTTATCTAAGTCCTCCTGCTGATAAATAGCAGAACTAGGATTTAAATTCAAGATTTTCTGACTCCAAAATTTATCCTTCTATTTTCTTTGCTATACTCTCAACTAGTCAGCATCATCTGGAATCATAGCTTGCTATATCTGTTCTATTAAGAGTATTTATTAAGTTATTTGCCCTAGTGTTTATAATAAAAGACTAAAAAATTCAAGATAAACATTAAGTGAGTTAACAAAGTAGAAATTCAACTGAAATAACATTAAAATAATGTATTTTATAAAAGAGCCAGTAAAATATGCACCATTTCTAGTATTCTCAGATATGATGCAGTTTTACATTAAATGTAGCATGTATTACTATGTATTTTCAAGATTCAAAAGAAAATTCTGACAATGGTTGCATAGAACAATTTTTGGAACTGTTTGATCTTTGCACATAGCTGTTTTGTGAGCCTCAATGTCTTACAAACTTTAAAAAGATTCTTTTCTTATCAGCAGAGATGATTCCCATTCTTAAGCTGAGCAAAACTTCAATTTATTTCCCTACTTACTATAGACCTGCTTTTCTGGGAACAAATTAGGTTAACTGTCTTAGTGTTATACTCAACCACCTGCTTGACAGTGGAAACCCAGCACAGAGCATGGTTCAAAGGAATGTGTAATATTTCAGAAGCCACCTGAACAAAGTTTTCCATGTTCACGAGCTTTTAATGTGCAATGAATGTCCCTAAGAAACCCACATGATGACACTGAAAAAGCACTCCTGTAGTTTTGGCTCAAAAAGAGGTGTGTTTTAGTAAGTAAATACTATGCAATTATTTAGAATCTTCTCGGGGGAAAAGAGGTTAAAAATAGCATGTTTTAAGAGTTGCCTTATGTTTATCTCTTCATATTTTTCAATATCAATTTTAACTATTAAGCTTTCCCTCATAAGTTTGAGAACATGTTTGCACTAAAGATCCCCTGACTTTCTGGACAACTGAGCTGGAGAGCGGTGTTATTAGAAATAGATCTTTGATTTGGACATTTGCAAACATATAAACTGAATTTTTTCTATTAAAAAATGGTGGGCTGGCTGTCAGGAATGGTGGGTGGCCTTCAGAAAGGGCACGAGGATAAACTTATCAGTTTAAAGGTTTAACATGTTGTGTTAGGAAGATGTCTCCCCAAATTTACAAAATGTTTCTTCTTGTTGCTTTTGTTTTTTAAGCATGGTGGTACTTAAATGCAATGCATCTTTAAATTATTAAAGAACATCTCAGGAAATATTGAGTACTATTTTTATCCCAATAATTAAGCATCTAGATATATGCTGGATCTACTTGGAACGTTTCCAAATTTCCCAAACATAGAGTGCATATCAAGAATCAAATCTAAACCACCTCTCTGTGGCAGTTGGGCTTCGAATCTCATGGGTCAGGAAAGGATGAGGTCGAGTGACCACTCAAGGGTCAACGATGAATCTGTGGAGGAATTACATTCCAGAGTTTGTTCAAAATCTGGGCTAGCAGCATTGTGTCAGCTACAATTGAGACTCCATGTCTCACAAACTTTAAAAAGATTCTTTTCTTATATAATAATGTAATAGTAATTCTGAAAGAAGAAAACTGAACCAGAAACCCTACCTCATATTATGGTGAACCAATTAAGCCTTTAATTGGTCTAAGTTGTATTGCTGGGAATAGTTTAATTTTCTTAAATTCGACCTGGCTAATTATAAATGGATAGTTCCAAAGCACCTTAAGCACCTTCTCACTCACACAAACTCATTATTTTGAAAATGGTGTTGATGATTTGAAGGCAGCTGGCTTGGCTTCACCATCCACCTCACTGTCTTCTCAGATGAGTCACCATTTTCTCAAGTGAAGAAGAGTTTTGCTGCGGCCACCACTGTTGGAATGGCAGAAACTCCAGCCAACCACATGCGGGGGCCCTCCTTGGATTCTCCTCTGCCTTGCACATCATTAAGCAAATTGTCAGCTCAGTTTTAATTACAGCACTTTTATGACTGCAGGTGACGTAAGAGACACGGTGGGCACACCTTGTTTTTTCCAAGCCGGGCTGTGTTTGTAGTGCTGGCTGTTGTGGCCAAAGCATTTTTCATCTTGCACAAACTGAGCTAATTTATGTGGGAACCCAGACCCTCTCAATGTTGTTTGTACTGCATCAATTTGCAGAGTCTAATGAGCTCTTTTTAAAGAATGGAAAAACCCTCTTTAGTTGCACTACTGAATACCCTTTTAAAGCCTGCCGCGGAAAACAAAGATGCTCAAACAGAAACACACACACTTGAAAGAAGAAACAAAACAAAAACTAGGCTCACCTTGTCCTAATTTATGGCCTAACATAAGAGAATGATGCTTAGACATCATAAAATCACAAACGAGCCCCCCCTAACAGTCTGTGCTCTCCAGTTTGTCCTGTCTTTAGTGGCAAGAATCCCCATTACCTAAACTGGTAGAGAGTGCTTGAGGTCTGAAGGAATCTGGTACTTACCATATGATTAATAAAGATTGTATGTACCCAGTAACTTATGCAAGGCAACCATCTGGAGATATTGCATGTAGCATTTGTTGAAGTGTATAACCAACTAAGCTATCTTCAATGACTTTATGGACTTCAGGTTCAGCAAGGCAAGTGGAAAACCCTTTAGTCAATGTTACCCTAATGCTTTGCAAGGAAGGAATCAGCCATCTCTAAGGATAGACAGAGGTCAGCATGCTCTGACTCAATCAAAGCTATAAAACCAAAGCTATAAAAATAAAATGGGGTTCTGACTACCAGAAATCAAGCAATGGTACAGTGGGAATAGAAGATAATGGCTTAAAATAATAATTTCATGTGCTGGACACTATGTTAGGAGATGAATACCTGTGTTTATCTAAGAATTTCCTCTAAGCTTTTCTTTTTCCTTTTTTCTTTTTTTTTTTTTTGAGACAGAATCTCGCCCTGTGGCCCAGGCTGGAATGCAGTTGCACAATCTCAGCTCACTATAACCTCCTCCTCCTCCTGGGTTCAAGAGATTCTCCTGCCTCAGCCTCCGTGTAGCTGGGATTACAGGCATGCACCATCACGCTCAGCCAATTTTTGCATTTTTAGTAGAGACAGGTTTTTGCCATGTTGGCAAGGCTGGTCTCAAACTCCTGACCTCAGGTGATCCACCTGCTTTGGCCTCCCAAATTGCTGGAATTGCAAGAGTGAGTCACTGTGCCTGGCCTAAGCTTTTCTGTTGAGGTCAAATGTATACCGCTGGGCTTTAAGTTCATATCAATATTTGAGTTTCAAGGGGACACTATTGCCTTTAAAACTTATTTTATCTATAAGCTTGTCAAAAGAGAGTTCAAAACTATTGCTCAAAATAAAACAGTATAAATTTTCCCTGGGCTACAAACAGATGTCTAACCAAGACAGGCTTCTCAGACTCACCAACACCGGAATTCACTATGAGGCTGAAACTTCTCTGAGGTGAAGGCAACATTCCTAAGTTACTAAACAACAACAACAAAATGTTTAACTTTTATTTTAAAGCATCATACTAGCATCTCAAGATGCAATATTTTCATTGCAAGGCTGTGATTTGCATGCAGAGAATCAAATGATACATGGCTCCTCATAGTTCTGTGCCTGATATTGACCCCAAATCTTGCTTTCGAACAAGACCGAAAAATCCCCATACTGCACCAGCCGACAGTAGTCACTCCTCTAAGCCAATGTGAGACAACTCTATGTAACTGAAGTCCTTTCTCATCTAAAACCGTCTTAGGAAACAGAAGACAAGAGAAGGACAAAAAAGGTCATTTAGAGAAACGTAAAATGGAAAAACCACCACTGATGCAATGTACCTCCTAAACTAAACGCAAAACACAAGTGTTGAAAGTATTTTAATTATTTTTTTTTAAGTACACAGACTGCTGGCTTGCCCCAACATATTAAAAGAAATTTAAACATTCACGCTTTTTCTAGGAAAAAGACTTGTTTTCAAATAGGATTAATCCGAGTCATCTTTAGCAATTCCCCCCACCCCCAATCTGATGTCGGGGGAAATTGCTAGAAAACTTCGTAGCAGGAAACATTTCAAACAAGAATCCGGGCATGGGAGGTAAAAGGTTTCCTAACACTCCAAGAGGAGACCACTTCTCCTCCAACATAAAATATTTATCTAATTGTTTTCCCCATCTTAGGGACACTTTATTTGGCCCAGTTTTATGCAGATGTTTTCTTTATCTTTTTCGGTTGCCTTTTACTGTACTCAGCAGGCCAAGACTGAAAAATAGAGGTGCTGATATTGAGAAACAGAACAGAATTGCTGACTGCAGGCTCGTATCTTAGAAAGATCGGGAGTTTTCCAGCCTGGACTTGCTAAACTCAAGAAGTAAACTTCAGATAAGGATCTGAGCTCTCGGGTGTTTAACTGAACCAAACCTCCCAACCTTTTTGAGGTTTGCCGATGACTAGTAATTATATTGTCATTTAACAAAAGCATCTGCATTAAACCAGAGATGTTACATTAATGGTTAAGTTCACATCCATTAAAAACATTGCGCATCTACGGATCACACAGGGTCTCCATGCCTTGTGGAAAGGGATGAGAACTAATGTACCTTAGAGGCCATAAATCGATGGCTAAATACCACCTGTCGGGCTTGGAAGTTATGCTAATGCAAGATGTTTTACTTCTTTCCAGTGTATAGAGGTCAAAGGAGGAGGTACAGATATGTAACTTACATGGAAACATGAAGGAAAACCCCCAAAGAATAAGTCAGTGTACAAATCTTCGCTAAAGTGATTATATCTAAGTCAGGATTTTAATCACCCACCTTGAAGGTAAATGCCAAATTCTTGGGTTTCCAGACGTGGCAACAGAAGGACTGAGGACTCATCCCTAGAATCTATAACCCCTTCTTCGAAGTGCTTTTATTTTGACTAATGCATAAATGGGGGTAGAAAGTAATTTGTCCATTTTTTTAGTCATAAACTTCGGAAGTGAACACACAACCCTTCACTGTTTCCTAGGAGACTACGGCAATAAGCAAAATTTAGTACATTCGGTCTTTTAAAATTTCTTGTATGTATATAATTATTTATTTCCCCCCAGGATTATATGATGCCAACTGGCTATATGCTAAAAGTCAAAGTAAGCATTTTTAATGGATGTAGAATAAGTTTAAAGTTAACATAAATAATGTATCAGTGAAAAAAACATCACCTGAGAAAACTCCCAGATCTCTTTTAAAGGGATATATACTCTGTAAACAGTGGATGGCTCTTTGTCGGATAACTTTTTCTCTGCACCAAAAAGAAAGAAAGAAATGCTCAAAAGGGAACCCAGAATAAAGACCCATAACCCAAAAGCGAGCAATGGCTCTCGGGATCTGAGACGGCTGAGTCTGAGCTAGAAGATGAGCTCCTAAATGCCATGAACCACAAACACAGCCAAACTAGGACCACAATTCAAAACCACAGTTAAAAACAAGTTAAAGGGTCCCACTAAGAAGGCCAGGTAGAACTTGGGGGCAAGAGGGGAGTTAGGTTCTCTGATCTTTACACCAAGAGTTGACAGTAGCCTCCGCATAACATCTGCTTTAGGAGGTAAGGACCAGAGGTGAAGACCAGGTCCTACTCTAGACAAGACCAGAAAGTTCTCTTACCTAGTTCACCTGGCATCCACCATTGACACTCAGGTCTCATCAGCCCAGCCGTGACATTCCTTTCTAGTGTCCAAGACTAAAAGGAAGAATGCCAACTCCCTAGTGGTCCTGATGTTTGTCTTTTTTTTTTTTTTAATAGAAACAGAGTTTCACTATGCCACCCAGGCTAGTCTCTAACTCCTGGGCTAAGACAATCATTCCACCTCGGCCTCCCAAAATATTAGGATTGTGTCACCATGCCTGGCCAGATTTGTCTTTACAAAAGTTAGTAATTCTGTGTGCCAAAAGCTGGATGATCCTAGTCTTCCTGAAGCCAAGTTCTAGTCATGTCACTCCCTTTTCATAACCCTTCAGTATTCCCCGACTGCCACCCAAATCATATCTAGGCCATCTAGGAGCTAACTTCAGTCTCTGACCTCTGACAGACATAGATCCTACTTTCTAAAGAGCTTGCTCTCAAACCCTGCAGGTGCCCAATTGTGTCTGAGTCTATGCCAGTGCATGTGTCAGCCCATCTCCCTGGAATGTCCTTTTCACCTCCCTTCAGAGCCCTACCCCTTCACATTCCAAATCTACCCATCCTCCAAATTTGCTCAGATATCACCTCCTAGATAAAGCCATCCCAGATTCTATCTCTCCACCAATACTCCATTCAATGGGCCACACTTTTCAAGAGCACAACCTGTTGGTTTGTCCCAGCCTACTGACAGAAGTTTAAGCACTGACATTGCATCTAAGACATCCCTTTTCTTCAAATGAGATGAATTTGAGTTACCTTCCCTTGTTCTCCCAGAAGAGTCTTCTCCAATAGACTAAATCGTTTGTATATATGTCCATCTCTATTTCATTTTTACGTTCTTCTCTGTGTTATTTGCAGCTAAATGGTTTGCTATCATGCCTTCAAAAAGTGGCTGAAATTAATTTTTTTATTTGGGGGTGCTAAAACTACTAACAGGAGGTATTCCACATAACTAAATGAGATGACCTTCAGCTCGTTTGTACTGAGTGACACTTGACTAATGATTGGCTTGATGATGTTTGTACAGTGCTTTACAGATACCCGCAAGCCTAGAGGTGAGCAGGGAGGAGGCAGACTGGATTCAGGGAGAACACCCATGTCTTCAGAAACAGATTCGCAGAGGCTCCAGCCCTGGAATTAGTAGTCTGACACCCCAGCACACTTGACAATAAAACCTATTGTTATGCCAGTCGGCAGGGGGTGGGCAACATTTGAAAATCTGTCTAGAAATGCAGGAAGCAGCAAGCAATCTAACCAAAGCTCAAATTGCTCTGAAAAGTGTTTTTTTTTTTCTAAATAGGAACAGTTCAGTTCATTCCAGTAGAACTGCACCAAACTGATTTTTAATGTAAAAAAAAAAAACAAAAAAAAACAGATTCGATTCAGCTCAGACATAATACGTTGTGTAACTAGTTAGAAAAACTCAATGTATAGTGGAATTTGACAAATACATCAAAACCAGACATTATCATGAGAAGGAATGGTAGAAGAGTAGACAGGCAAATTTCTTCATGCTCTTCCTCCCTCCAACCCCTGCAATTTAAGAGCATTTGACAAGTTATTCAAGGTTGCTGGTTTGAGGAGGTTTTTGTTGTTGCTGCTGCTGTTTTTCTTGTTACTGTTATCATTGATTTCTGATGATATATTTACAAAGCTAAATGTTGGTGCCTACACCAGAATTTGCCTGAATATCTTTATCGTGTTCCTTTAAAGTGGTACATATTTATAAATATTGAAATCATTGACCTTCTTTTGATTGGATCTATCAATCAAGACAGATTAAATGTCTATTCCATTCTAAAAGAAGAGCAGAAGTTATTCAAAATTATAACTCAAAACAAACAAACTAGAAAGGAACAATTAACCACTGGCCTAATCATTAGACACCTACGATAAAAAAGAATAAGTGGCTCAGAGATGGGGTGGTCAAGAGGTCCTTTCCAGGCTTGGAATAAGAAAAGCTATGGCCAAGAAAGTCTTGATTCCTCAGTAACCTAAAAGGATTTCTTTATCTTAGCTTATAAGAAATGTAAAAATACTAGAGAATAACCAGGAAATAGTGATAAAGATAGCTCATAAGTTTAAATAATATTATCTTCAATGGCAGGTAAACAGAATATATCTTCAGTCTGAAGAAGAAATCATTAAGGCATATGGTATAATAGGACCACAATCTTTTTTCATGGAAAGAGTGTGTAGGAAGTGACACTGAGTAAGCTCAGAAGTGATTATCACAAAAGGAAGGAAATGTAAGGTAGAGAATGGTGAACACTCCTCATTTGGGACAGAAGGAAATTAGAGGAAATGAGCATAAACTTCAGCAGGGAGAAACTAAGTGGAGTAAAGGAAGTACTTATGGAAGAATTATTAGGTCCTGAAATAACTTCCTGAAGGAACTTCTGTCATATTTTTCTCTGGGAGTCTTTGAAACAATTATTCTAGTTTTGTCAAATTCAAAGACTCTAAGAGCTCTTCTTCTCTGGACCCCAAAACTATATTTCAGTTTATGAAAAGATGTAAGCATTGGGCCAGATGTGGTGGCTCATGCCTGTAATCTCAGCACTTTGGGAGGTCGAGTCAGGAGATGGCTTGCAACCAGGAGTTTGAGACCAGCTTGGCCAACATGGCAAAACCCTGTCTCTACTAAAAATACAAAAATTAACTGGCCATGATGGCACATATCTGTAGTCCCAGCTACTTGGGAGGCTGAGGCAGGAGAATCGCCTGAACCTGGGAGGCAGAGGTTGCAGTGAGCCAAGATTGCACCACTGCACTCCACCCTGGACAATAGAGTGAGACTCCGTCCCTCCCACCCCAACACCCGCCCCCACCCCAAAAAAAGAGACATCAGTATTGGTTATTTAAAAAAATGTTTTTTAAGTGAGGGTCAGAAATCTGGCTCTATTATGTGATTTTTTTTTAATATTGGCTCTAACTATACATGTGATTTAGGAAAACAGTATCTTGAGTATTCACAGCCTTATCTACAAAATGTCTGCCTTTAAAAGAAATACCGTGAAACTAACTCATATAGTATAAATAATACAAGATTGGTATTGCTATTATTGTTAGAAAAACAATTAGATCAGGTAGAGGCATACAGGCTGACTCAAATTTCTACTATTCTTATCTTGAGGTGAGTGAATGATTAGAGAATATTTGTTTTTGTCTTCATACTTACATTTAGGTTCCTCTACAAACAAATAGCACATAATCAGTATTTTAAAAAAATATAGTTGTCCATATATTTATTATACGGTATTAAATAAATATTTTGTTCATAAAACACTCTAACACATATACGATTTCTAAATTTCAATCTTGATGTAAATTGAATATTGTAAACTATAATACAATAGACTACAACAGAGTCAATGCAATCATTTTTTAAAAAATTGATGGCCAGAAGTTTAGACACAGATTCACAATTTATCAGCTCCAGGAATCTGGTAAGTGAGATATTTCTCTTCCCTGCCACTTTGCAAGATGTGCCTCTTCCCCTTCCACCATGATTGTAAGTTTCCTGAGGCCTCCCAGCCACACAGAACGGTGAGTCAATTAAGCCTCTTTTCTTTATAAATTACCCAGTCTCAGGTATTTCCTTATAGCAGTGTGAAAATAGACTAATACAGCACTTGACCTGTATAGGGAGTATAGAATTTAAATGTAGAATTTAAAGTATGTACAAAGATCCTTCCTGGATATTTACAACAAACACATTTTGCAAAGCACGTCTGCTGTGGAGGCAATTCACTCATCTGTTAGGTTACTGAACAAAATTTAGTTGTTTTGAACTGTAAGCCCAATCACTTTACTATTTATCCTGCCTAATTGTTCAAGTATGTCCTATGTTTGTGTTTTAAAAATCATAGAATGGCTGTTTTCTATTGGGTGGAAGATTTGACTGTTCCACTCACATGTGCACCAGTCAATCAAGTTTGCTTGGTAAGTAGCAGATAGGTTTCTAAGCAGAATGGAGAATTCCAAGGAATGGAGAAATCACGATTTGGATGGGAAACCACTGACTCGTGATAATTTACTCAAACTATGTGAGAATAAGATATCACATTTCTAATATAGATCTTGTAAAAGTTGCTCCCACACTGCAGGCTTAGTTAAATTTTACCTATAGAGTGAATACTTCGTTTTTAAAATGTAAGATAGTTTTAATTATGACCTGGAGCTCTCTGAAATGTAGGTATTCTGCAATTGCAAATTCACGAGAATCATACCCATTACCAGCTTCCCTGTCTCTCTCCATCCAAATCTGACCAAGGTGAGAAAGAGCCCTCATGGAAAGCCATACTGGTCAATGGTGTGGAATTTCTGTTTCCAATCTTCCTATATTCTCTTTCATTTTTAGTAATTTGAATACATTATTCTCTCTTCCTAGGACATTCGCCTCTCCACTCCCCATTCCTACCCCCACTTTTTGTAAGGTGAAAATTCCTGCTCAAAGTTGAGATTTAAGCTTAGATGTCACTTTCCCTATGGATTTGTCCCATGGATTTGTCACTTTTCCCATGGTTTTGTCCCCGTGGATTTGTTCCAGGGTAGCCTCAATGCACACCATGCAGATAGCCCCTTCAGGATGGAAAAACTTACTTCCCAGATGCTGAGAGTCCTGTTGTCAGCCTTCTCTTCAGGACGAGCACTCAGCTAAACATCAGCCCCTGACACAAAGTCTCACCCCTTCCTTAGCAAGGGCAGCCTGCAGCCAATGACGGCTTGATGCAAGGAAGTCCCAGCTCCTTCCCCAACTCTGAAGGACCACTTTAGGCTCATGGCTCCCAGTGGGTTTGGCTGAGACTTTTGTTGTGAAGATACGGCTGCCCAACTTCTCCCTCTGCCTAATCCTGCTTTTTTCTCTTCCCCTACAGGTGTTGGTCCCAAGAGCACTCCACCAGGAACCTCTTACACACTAACCTCCATCTCAAAGTCTGCTTCTTAGGGCATTTGATCTGTATCCCCTACCTTTCTCAAGTCTGGGATAAGTACCCCTCCTGTATGTGTTACTAGCACCCAATATTTACCATCATTATGCCACTATTTTAATTGCCAATAATCTCCCCATCAAAACTCTAAGTTTCTTAAAAGCAGGGACCATATCTCATTCACCTTTGTATTCCCAATACCAAGAACATATTAAATGCTCAATAAATACATGCTGAAAGAACACATCCATTAGTGAATGGTTACAGATAAGTATAATATTTATACTTACGGAGGTATACTAGTTAGGGTAATGCTTATTACTAAAAGAATTACGCCCCCAAATTACAGCTCTTAGCATAATAGACCAGAAGTTGACAAACTTTTTTTGTAAAGGACAAGATAGTACCTATTTTTGTCACTGAGGGCTGTCCAGTCTCTGTTGCAATTACTCAACTCTGCTGTTAAAGAGCAAAATCAGCCACATTTAACAAACTTTATTTATAAAAATAGGTGGAGGGGCCGGGTACGGTGGCTCATGCCTGTAATCCCAGCACTTTGGGAGGCTGAGGCAGGTGGATCACGAGGTCAGGAGTTCAAGACCAGCCTGGCCAAGATGGTGAAACCCCATCTCTACCAAAAATATAGCTACTTTGGAGGCTCAGGCAGAGAATTGCTTGAACCCGGGAGGCGGAGCTTGCAGTGAGCCATGATCATGCCACTGCACTCCAACTTGGGTGACAAAGAAGACTCCATCTCAAAAAAAATTAGGGGACCAGATTTGCCACCCCTCTCCCTGTAATTGCTGATCAACTCTTGTTCATGTAGTAATCAATGTGAGAGTCACGGCTTAGTGGTCCTCTCACTTCCTTGTGGTAATTCAGAGGTTTACATTGCTTCCATTTTGTGCATCCACCATCCTAGGGGTCTCAGAGTCCTCTACTTCCAGCTGTTAACAGGGAAAAAGACACAGCTGCTTCTTAAAATCTTTGTCCTAGCAATTAAACATGTTACCTTCCACGCACATTTCATTTGCAACAGCTAATCACTTGGTACCCTTCAGTGCTAGGGAGTTGGGAGACGTGGTCTCTGACAAGGCAACAACTTCTCTGCAATCAGTCCAAATTACCAAAGAGAGACACGAATGTGTAGTAGACAGCTAGTTGTCTCTACGAATGGAGAGGAAGATGTCTGCATTTTGTTCAAACAGTTCTAAGAACTTGCTTCTAATTTCTTTTTATCTGTCTTTGTCCTAAGAATGTATATAGTTTTGGTAAAATATGTCATCCATTCATTTTTTTTTTCATGGGAGGATTCAGTGATGAGCCAAAGACACATGAACTATGCTGGCAAGGAATGATGTCTTTCTAAATAAATTTCATAATCACACAGACATAAAATCACTTTAGTGATAAGACCAGTTATTACTAACTTTGATTTGGGGAGTCCAGAGTGGCTCAGCAAAGTAAAACATGAAGTGATATCTTAAAAGAATCCATTTAAAGTTGCATAAAGAGACAGGAGCATTTCAGACAGCAGGAACAGTATGATCCTGTATCCTAAGAGCAATAAAAAGCTATTGTGTTTTCAACAAGAGGGCAGCATGATGGAATTTATACTTTAGAAAAATCACTTTGGCTCCACTGTTGAGAATAGCTTGGAGAGTGAATGGAGATCAGTTAAGGAAACACTGCAATAGGCTGTGATAGAGAAGACTGGATTATAAGAAGGCTGTAGACATGGGAAGGAGTGGATGGATCCGAGAGACACATGGAAGGATATATGGAAGGACACAATATTGTACTACACATGGAAAGGTCAGAAAGAGAGAAGAATTAAGAGCAACTGATGCTGACATAGTTTGGATATTTGTCCCCACCTGAATCTCATGTTGAATTGTAATTCCCAATGTCGGAGATGAAACCTAGTGGGAGGTGTTTGGGTTATAAAGGTGGATCCCTCATGGCTTGGTGATGTCATTGCAATAGCAAGTGAATTCTTACAAGATCTGGTTGTTTAAAAGTGTGTAGCACCTCCCTGAATCTCTCTTGCTCCTAGTCTGGTCATGTGAAATGTCTGCTTTCCCTTCACCTTCTGCCATGATTGAAAGCTCCCTGAGACCTCCCCAGAAGCCTAGCAGATGCCAGCACCATACTTCCTGTACATCCTGCAGAACCATGGGCCAATTAAATCTCCCTTCTTTATAAATCACCCAGTCTCAGGTATTTCTTCACAGCAATGCAAGAACAGCCTAACAAAGGTGCCATAATCTAAGAGCAAGAATCAGTTTTGGGCAAAAGAGAATCCAGATTCAAGGAGAAGATTCTGCGTTCAGTTTTAGACATGTTGAGCTAGAAGTGTCTTTACAATATTCAAGAAGAGATGACAGGAAAAAAATGGCTATCGGCTTTAGCAATGGAGATGTCTGGTAACTCTAAGAAAGCTGACTCAGCAGAGCCAGGGGATTTGGTTGAGTGAGGAGGAGGTGAGGAAATATGACACTCAATATAAAGAACACTTTAATAACAGTACCTAAAAGAGAAGGAGAGAAATGAAGGAGAGAGTTCAGGAGAAGGCCTTTGAAACCTTGAGAGAAGTAAGTATATTTAAATGCCAACTGGGAGAACTTGTTAAAGAGAGGGATGTTGAATATGTGGAGAAAAGAAGGGATCATCAATCATGTAAGTTTCTTAAGAAAGTAGGAGAGGACGGAGTGCAAACCAAAGATGAAGAGACTGGTTTTAGCTGGGAGAAGGGAAACCTCTATTGTCCAGAAGAGAATGAAGAAATAATAGGTATAGATTTTTAAAAAGTTTTCATGTTTGCATACCAAGAAGTTGAAGAAGTTCCCATCTGTTTGTTTTTATTTATAATATCAAGGTCATTCACTGGGATAGAATCAAGGTCTTTTGTTGGGATAAAAGGACCAAGATGAGATGAGGCAGAGGGAGGAAGATTGATCAGAGGTCCTGAGAGGGGAAAGTATTTGAAACAACATTATGAAAAATGGGAGAACAAGCTAACCCAAGAAGCATAATGGAATGGCAGAGCTGTGACAGCCCATTTGAGGCCAGTGATAATAATTTATAAATACTAGAATGAAATCAATCTGCCTTTTTATCTGACTTTCTACTGCAACACTGGGGAATGGGGATTTCAAATAAATTGATTAGCAAAGACAAAATGAGAATATCTAATCGCTCAATTTGTCATTCGTTGATTTTTACCCAATTCACCTTCCCTCCTAAAAGGAGAGTGAAGGGGTATAACATGTTTTGAGCAGTGACATACATTAATAATTTAATTCTCACAACATCTTATATGGTAAACAGTATATTCATTTTACAAAGAGAAGATAGAAGATGGGATTCATTCATTACATCCTAAAATCAGAGCAAGAGCTGACATTTTTCCCACTATGCTGTGTTGCTACTCCTTTCAAATAGGGCTATATTTTGTGTGAATCTAATCATATTTTCCCATCCCAAAGAAATGTCAACCAGCTGCATCTAGAAGCCCTCTAAGCTTCCACTTTAATAATGTGCTAACAGGCAGGCTCTGCTTAGGACTTAGGAATTAATCAAACTTGACATTATGTACTTTTTATGTACATTATGTACTCCTTGACATTATGTACTTTTAAACAGAAGAGTCTATGAACTGAATTCTGGCCAATCATCTCTGAAATACTAACCTGACTCTACCCAGTGCATAACACATTCACTTTCAAAGATTATTAAACAATTGATATGACATTTTAATAAACTAAAACTTGGCCTGGCACAGTGGCTTACACCTGTAATTCCAGCACTTTGGGAGGCCAAGGTGGGCAAATCACAAGGTCAGGAGATTGAGACCATCCTGGCTAAGACAGTGAAATTCCATCTCTACTAAAAACGCAAAAAAAAAAAAAAAAAAAAAAATTAGCTGGGCATGGTGGCATGGGCCTATAGTCCTAGCTACTCAGGAGGCTGAGGAAGGAGAATCTCTTGAACCCGGGAGGTGGAGGCTGTAGTGATCTGAGATCGTACCACTGCAGTCCAGCCTGAGCCACAGAGTAAGACTCTGTCTCAAAAACAAAAACAAAAACAAAAACAAAAACCTAAAACTTAATGATGAAAACGAATTGTCATCCTCCTCCCATTGCCACTTCTATGCTCTCTCTCTCTCCTCCAAATAAAAGTGAACTATAGGCCTTCTGTGAGATTTTAAGGAAAACAGCTGAGACTCTATTGATATAAGTAAAAAATTATGAAAAATCATTTGAACTCCCCGTTCGTACCATTCAAGAGCACTGATGGCCGCTATGGGGTTCAGAAACGATGGAGGAACATCTCCAGATAGTTATTTATAATTTGCCATATCTGTGAGTACCTTCTAATTAAGGAGAGGAATTTCAAATGCCCTCTAACACTGAGGGATTTCTTCTTCAACATATTTTTGTACAGATCTAGGGTTGAATAAGACTGATTGCTACCTTTATAAAATTATAGCAAATAAGATGGAGAGCACTCGTCTTAAGCAATCATGTGAAAATACTGTCTACGACACTGGATTAAAATTGAATCTTCTCTCAAAAAAATGCATTCATCTTGCCCTCTCCTTTTTCTCTAGCAAACTTACCCGTGATGCCGCATCCGTGGTACCAGGGCCAGTCTCCAGCCTGCGATGGACACCAGGCCTCACAACATCATAACAATTTTTAGATTTCAAAGGAACTTAGGCGTTGTCTCTCTAGCATAACACCCATAGTTCAGAGATGAGAAAACAGAGACCCAGAAAGATGAAGTAATTTGTCTAAAGCCACACAGCTAGTTAGCAGCAGACTTGGACTAAAACTCAGGCCAGAAACTGTGATGTGCTACTGAGAAGGCGTATGTTCTAAACAGAGGGTGGCAGATGAACATGAAAGGGTCGAATAGTAATTCATGACTCTGAAAATGACTCTAAGGAAATTAAAGAGAAAACTTACAAATGGAAAACACCAGTAAAAATCAAGTCTCTCTTTCTGACACAACACCCCTAAGAAAGCAAAGATGTAAAATCAATGAACATAAATGTGATGGTGGCCACACAGGTGTTTAGGTTAAAGTGCATAGTATGTTTTCATCTGTGGAAAACAGTCAAAGAAGGGAAAACAGAATGCCTTTCTCTTCTACTTTCACAAATGGAAGTCAGGCCTTTTTCTCTTCAAAGGAAGAAGAGGAAGGAGTATGGCTTTTTGGTTGTTGTTGTTCTTAGATAAATTTTTTAAGCTGAGACAGGAATGCACCTCTCATATCTTGGAGCAATCAAGCTGTGGACCATTTACTCCTAAAAATAGATACATTGTAGGAGTCTTAACATATTGATATTATCTCAGCTGGTATTTCTTATAAGAAATACCCATAGAGGTCCTATTGAAATCATTGTTGAACAGTACTGAAAATATTATGTGTCTATAAAATGTGATTTCTAGTTTATTTTTCCCAAGTGACAATTCATGCCCCCACCATTGTTTCATTATTTCCCACTCTTTAATTTGCTGAGTTTTAATGTGTTCATGTTGAAATAGCACTTTCCCTTTCCATTAAGGGAAAATGCTCATAAAATAATTTAAAAGGGGTTTCACTTCTTAGGGTTCAAGCAGTGAAATTGTTTACCTCCCTGCTAAAGGCCTCATCGCTCCACCCACAGGTCATTCCAAATCTGCTGAAAGTGAACAGGCTTTTTCAGAGGACTGTTAATACAGATGTTCAATTACTTGTGCTGGATAAATATTCAGAAATGGGATTGCTGGATGATCTTGTAGTTCTATTTTTAATTTTTTGAGGAACCTCCGTATTGCTTTCCATGAGGTATCTAAAGCAGTCAAACTCTTCATAGAAACAGAGAATGGAATGGTGGCTGACAGGGTTTGGGGGTGGGGGAAAGGAGAGTTGTTATTTAATGGGTGTAAAGTTTCAGTTAGGCAAGATGAGAAAGTTCTAGAGATCTGCTATGCAATGCAGTGCCTATTGTGAACAATACTGTAGTGTACATTTCAAAATGTGTTGGGGGGTCAATCTTATGTTAGGTGTTTTTTTATTTTAATCAAAATTTTTTCAAAGTAAAAATATTAAATTACTTACACTAGTGATTAGTGTAATAAATGAAACAACAAAGCCGGTTTGAAGGTATCTGTGGGGCACTCATGCTTTGAGAACTTGGCTCAGATTAGTTTGAAATGTACAGAAAGAAATCTGAGATCATACCTGCTCAAGGAGAGTTTGTTTAGTCCTGTTTATTTAATGTCAAAGGTCATAGCTCTTGTTGCTCTGAAGTGTTCTAGATGGTTCTCAAAGAGGTATGCTTTTCTGCTGCGAGGTCACAGGTGGAACTATTGCTACACGCGCATTATAACTAAAAGTCAACACTGGGAAGCACTTTACAGAAATAAGAGAATGCAGACCACATCAGCCTGGAGACCAAAGGTTTGTTTTCCTCTTGTGCCCCCTCCCCATTGCTGGAATGAAGTTATGCATTGGCTACACGTCATTTCTGGAGCAGTTCCACCAATGATTAAAAAAAAAAAAAAAAACCACACATGCACTCTCTCAGCCTCTCCAAACAGGCTGTGATATAATTTTAGGATAAAAGATTTATGACTCTATTTTGTCATTTTTCATACATGCAATAGTCAGAAATAGTTCAGGGACCAAAATGCTATTCAAATTTCTCAATTATATTTTCTTACTCAATAGCATAGTTACAAGAATCTATATGCATATACGTACACACATGTATATATATTCTACACATGTATGTACATATACACACACATATATATACACATATCATGGTAAATATATATGTATTTCATATATATTTATAGTTTATATCTTATATATACACCTATATGAAAGAAGAAAAGAAGAGAGAGAGGGAGGGAGGGAAGAAGGGAAAGGTTGATCATCTCTGGTTATCACAGAAGCCGACAAATAAGTTTCCAGGAAGTCTATGGCTGCCTATACCTTACCCTAATAGAGTGTTAACTTGGAGCCAAATCTCATCACTTTCCTATCACACTGGTTTTTGGAGGGGTGGAGATAGGGTCTCGGTCTGTCACCTAGGCTGGAGTGCAGTGGTGCAATCATAGCACACTGCAGTCTCCAGCTCCTGAGCTCAAGTGATCTTCCCACCTCAGCCTCTCATGTAGCTGGGACCACAGGCATGCAACACCACACCCCGCTAATTTTTTATTCTATTTTATTTTATTTTATTTTATTTTATTTTATTTTTGTAGAGACAGGGTCTTGCTACATTGCCCAGAGGCTGGTCTTGAACCACAGCCTCAAGCAATCCTCCTGCTTCAGCCATCTACCACATTTTTCCTGCAAATTTGCTTAATGTAGGATAGCACAACAAGACACATTCAATCTTTTCTCTAAAGCTCTACTTCTGTGTAGGAACAGAGAATAAAGTAGGAGAATCAAACATTCCCAGAGAAGAATGTTTTACTTCATTCATGTCTCACACAGTTCAGTTACTATTAGAAGTCAGAGAATCTTCCCGTTTCTCCAATTGGATATATTTTTTTAAATTAATGGGAATAAGAAAAAGCCTTGGGAATTCTGCTCTTAACTGTTACACGGGATAGTGATCCACTGTCCTTGCCCAGTTAAACCCCTGACAGCCTCCATCTAGGTCAGTAATACCCTGCCTTCATCCAGGAAGAGACAACTCATTTATCTTTGAATCAACTAATCCTCTGATCCTAGCAGAAGATGAGCCTCCAGCCTTGGGGGCAGAGTGCCAGGCATGAATTCCAGCTATGCTGAGTGACATGAGGAAGTCACCTAACATTTCTGAGCCTCTAGATGTTCATCTGTGAAGCACAGGTCATGATATCTGCTTCAAAGGATTGTGCCGAGGCTCAAGGAAAGTAGATGAAAGTGCTTTATAGAACTCTGGTGATAGAACTGAGAGCTAGACTACACCTGCTTAGAGAAAAATGTGCACTGCAGGAAGTCGATTTCTAATATGAAGTGACCATCAGAAGACATCTACCTTTATCCAGGCTCAGTGTCTTTTTCAATGTAGTGTAATATAATATAAAGGGCCTGGGGCTCAGTTTCAAGAGGACTGTGTTAGAAGATCACTGTAAGAATAAATAAATACACATCTATATGCACATGCACATAGGCAATATTCATCATTAAGGGTGTAAGCCCCTGAGCCAGATGGTCACATTTGAATCCAAGCTTTGCCACTTCTTTCCTGGGCCCAATCTCCCCATTTGTAAAAATCTGGATAGGGCTGCTAATAGGCGAAAATGCGTTAACCTGCATCAGGTACTTAGAACAGAGTCTGGCATATGATAAGCTAAGTTAGTGTAGGGATTTTGCCTGGATTTTCCACCACTGAGGACACAGAGCATAGAACCATAGAATGGCTGACACCATATAGTGAGTGCTCAATGAATACTCATGAACAGAAAGAATTCGGAAAGTAAGAAGATCCCTTTGCAGTGGGAGTGAACTCAACTCTGTCCTTCTTGACTGTATGTGGCCTCTCTGGGCCTCACCAACAATTTTTGTTATAAATTGAAGTAGTTTGGACTCAAAGGTCCCTAAAGCACTCTTGAATTTGAATGACTAGAGTAATTGTAACTATATTTTAAAATCTCAGGCCAGGCGCAGTGGCTGACGTCTGTAATCCCAGCACTTTGAGAGGCCAAGGCAGGTAGGTCACTTGAGGTCAAGCGTTCGAGACTAGTCTGGCCAACATGGTGAAACCCCATCTCTACTAAAAATACAAAAATTAGCCAGGCATCATGGCAGGTACGTATAGTCCCAGCTACTCCAGAGGCTGAGATGGGTGAATCACTTGAGCCCAGGAAGTGGAGGTTACAGTGAAGTGAGATCATGCCACTGCACTCCAGCCTGGGCGACAGAGCGAGATTCTGTCTTTAAAAAAAAGTAAAAAATTGTATGAAAGAATTCACATTCATACACCTCCAAACTTTGCTAGCTGTCTTCTTTGTCTTTTCAAAGAAGAGGTTAAAAAATCTCCCTACTTTACTTTCTGTATTCCTCTGTCCCCAGGGGTTGAGAGTGGAAATACACCCTCCCTTACTGAATAGCAGAGCTGTGAGCAGCAGGAGCAGTTACTTCTTCACTTCTGCTGGAGGATCTTCAGGGCTGTGATCAAGATGAGAACAGGAACAGAGGGGAGAAGTTCTGCTGCCTTTCTGAGCTCTAATGTGCTTCATACTATAATCAAGGATTGGAATTCTCCTTTTTATTATCATTATTTCCTTTCCTAACACACAAGAGCAGGGCACACTGAGGTTGTTGACTCAACAAATGGCCTGGGTCTAAAAGTTACAAGATATTGACAGAAAGGAGTATTCCTCGGCCATCTTGTTCACAAGGTACATGAAGTGGCTTCAGTGAGACTCCATTTGGGAGCAAGTTCAAAATCTAAGGGAGGAGAAGGAGGGGGAAACAGTTTGCAAAGCTAAATGATCCCAATTTGGGGAAGGAATGGTAGTAAGAGGCACAGAAAAAAGCTTAGAAAAATATACACTACAATGATGTATATTCTACATAATGGTTATTTTCTAGTGGAATTATGGGCTCTCAAAAAAAAGAAAGAAAACCTAAACATTTTTTATTAACTTTTAATGGCAAAAAATTACAGTTACTTTTGCATTAACCTGATATTTAAAAAGAGATCCCAGCACCATGTGAATATACTTAATGTCATTAAGCTATACACTTAAAAATGGGTTAGATGGTAAAACGCGTAATTTTCACAATTTAAAGATAAAATAACAAATAATAAAAACAATATGATGAGAAGTGTGATACTAAGAAGGGCTTAGCCAACCCCTAAGGGTACTCAGTATCTCAGAACCATAGATAACAGGGGTTCTGCTCTCCCTAATTCAGGGCTGGACTCTGGAGAAAAATCAGACATGCCGATTCCTGGAGGGGTAAAACAACTCCTGCCCCTTCCCCTATGACAGTCCTAGTTCTCCCTGGCATCTGCCACACCATCACTGAGAAGGAGCCATGTCCCTAGTGGACATTATACTTCAATGCTTCAGAAACCTGAAGTTACAACCCGATGCCTTTACATCATGGAAAAGAAGAGGGGAGGGGAGGAGACCAGAGGAGACGAGGGGAGACGAGGGGAGGGGAGAAGAGAGGAGGGGAGGGGAGATGAGGGGAGACGAGGGGAGG